>CAXIWF010000605.1:0-48379 GCA_964036045.1 Eutreptiella sp. 'Long Island Sound 2002' | reverse complement strand
GCCTCGACGACGGGCGGTTCGACGAGTCGGACATCGCGGGCCTGATCGAGATCAAGCAGCATCTGATCGCGCGGGCGCGCGGCGGGAGCATTCTCGAGTTCGTGAAGGCGCCGGCGAGTCTGGACGAGATCGGCGGGCTCAGCGATCTCAAGCGGTGGCTGGAACTGCGGAAGGGCTCGACGACGGACGAGGCGCTCGAGTTCGGGCTGGACCCGGCACGCGGTGTGCTGCTGCTGGGTGTGCAGGGGGCGGGTAAGAGTCTGTGCGCGAAGGCGATCGCGACGGCGTGGCAGCAGCCGCTGCTGAAGCTCGATCCGGGTGCGCTGTACAACCAGTACGTGGGCGAGTCGGAGCGTCGGCTGCGTGATGCGCTGCACAAGGCGGAGCTGATGTCGCCGGTGATTCTGTGGATCGACGAGATCGAGAAGGGCTTCGCGAGCGCGGCGTCGCAGAGCAACGACGGCGGGCTGTCGAAACGGATGTTCGGGACGCTGCTGAACTGGATGCAGGAGCATCGGGAACAGGTGTTCCTCGTGGCGACGGCGAACGACATCGAGGCGCTGCCGCCGGAACTGCTGCGCAAGGGCCGGTTCGACGAGATCTTCTTCGTGGACCTGCCGGGTGAGGAGGCGCGCCGGCGGATCTTCGAGATCCATTTGGTACGGCGCAAGCGGGACCCGAACGGTTTCGATCTGAACCGGTTGGTCTCGGACTCTGAGGGCTACAGCGGCGCGGAGATCGAGCAGGCGGTGATCAGCGCGCTGTTCGAGGCGTTCGCTGCCGGGGGTGAGTTGAACACGGAAGGGGTGTCGCTTGCGCTGAAGGGCTCGCCGCCGATCTCGGTGACGATGCGCGAGAGGATCGCGGCGCTGCGGGGCTGGGCGTCGGGCCGGTGTGTGCCTGCGGGGTGATGCTCAGGCGGCGCGGCGTGCGCCGGTGTGCTCGCGGTTGCGCCAGGTGTTGCACAGTTCGAGGAGAGTGGCTCGTTTCACGGGCTTGGGCGCGTAGTCGGAGCAGCCCGCGTTGAGGCAGTGTTCGCGGTCGCCGTCCATCGCGTGCGCGGTGAGGGCGATGATGGGGAGCGTGCAGCCCGCGGCGCGGAGCTGGGCGGTCGCTTCGTAGCCATCGAGTACGGGCATGGACATGTCCATGAAGATGAGGTCGTACGCGCTGGGGCTGCCTGGATGCGTTCGACGGCGAGTTGGCCGTTCTCCACGAGTTCGACGGTGGCGCCCGCCTTGGTGAGGTGATGGGAGAGCAGTCGTTGGTTGTCGGGCCCGTCTTCGGCGTAAAGGACGCGCAGGCCGGTGAGCGGCGCGGCGTGGTCGGCGGCGGTAGGGGACGGGGCATCGTGTGGTTGCGCGCCCTCGCGTTCGTCGCGGATGGCCTCGTTGGCCTGGAGCGTCGGGATGCGCAGGTGGAAGGTTGAGCCATCGCCGGCGGCGGACTGAGCCATGATCGTCCCGCCGAGTCGTTCGGCGAGGCGCGTGCAGATGGCGAGGCCGAGCCCGGTCCCGCCGTAGGTTCGGGTGGTGGAGTTGTCGGCCTGCTCGAAAGGTTGAACACGCGTTCGAGCTGATCGGGGGTCATGCGATGCCGGTGTCCTCGACGGAGATCACGAGGAAGCCCTGGCGTCCTTCCTCGTCGGCGACCGGTCCGCTGAACCGGACGCGAATGGCGATGTGCCCCTCGTGGGTGAACTTCGCGGAGTTGCCGACGAGGTTGATGAGGATCTGGCGGACGCGATCGGGATCGGTGACGACGAATCCGGGGCGTCGTCGGGCCAGTCGATCCGCAGTTCGAGGCCCTTTTCCTCGATGCGGACGCGCATGAGTTGGTCGATGTCGTTGAGTAGGCTGCGCAGGTCGAAGCAGACGGGCTGGAAGGTCTGGCGTCCGGCTTCGATGCGCGAGAGATCGAGGATGTCGTTGATGAGCGCGAGCAGGTGGGAGGCGTTTCGCCTGATGATGAGCAGGCCGTTGCGGGTCTGTGCATCGGCCTCGCTCTCGAGCAGGATCTCGGTGTAGCCGAGGATGGCGTTCATGGGCGTGCGGATCTCGTGGCTCATGTTGGCCAGGAACTCGCTTTTGGCGGTGCTGGCCTGCTCGGCGCGCTGCATGGCTTCGCGGAGGTCGTGGTTTACGACGCGGGCGCGGTCGAGGGCCTCACCCCGGATGCGCATGCCGGCGGCGGCTCCGACGATCACGAAATGGATGAGGAGAAAGATGCCCAGTTCGGTGCGTTGCGCGGTCGCGATTTTGGAGACCCAGCGGTGGGCGGGGAAGTCGACGCCGAGGACGGAATGGACATTGCCGTCCTCGTCGAAGATGGGGGCGTAGGCGCTGACCCAAGTGCCCCAGCGGTCGGTGTAGATCTCGTTGGTGAAGGTGTACTCGCCGCTCATGGCGCGCTGCTCGGGTTCTTCGGCTTCGCCGAAGGATTCTCCGATGCGGGTGCGGGCCTCGCGTTCGCCGTCGTAGACGCCGTTGCGGTTGTAGTCGGTTTCGGAATCGACGATGAGGCGGCACTCGCCGTCGACGACGCGGAAGGTGTAGATGTCGGAGACGGCCGGGTTCGTGCGCAGCCAGCGGATCTGGGTCTCGATGAGTTCGAGGAACACCGGGTCGTCGGGGGGTGTGTGGAGGTCGATGGACGATGCGCCTCGCCGCGCGAATTCGTCGGCGTAGGTCGGGGCGAAGCCGACGATCTGGGCACGGAGCTGTTCGCGGACGGCTTCACCGCTCCGCACCGCCAGAACGAGGCCGCTGCCGATGATGGCGATGGTCGCGAGCAGGAGCACGAAGCCGGTGGTCGTGCTCGAGCCGCGGCGCTTCATCGTGTGCCACGCGATCGCCGTCGCGCCGAGCGCGGTGACGATGAACACGGCGATCTGAACGTTCTCGATCACGACAAGGCGATTCCCGGATGGCGTCCCGGCGTCGACAGCCGGGTATCCAAGGGAATCGGCGGGGGCCGAGGGGCGGGTTAGTCGTGTTCGAGGGGTGCGGCGATCCTTCACAAAGTGCCGGGGTAACGGGGCGTTCTCGGACCCTTCGAGCGGTGTGAAGCGTTACGCTTTGGGTATGACGGAATCTGATAACACTGGCTGGACCGAGCTGCGCGATGCGCACCTCCATCTGCTCAACCACGGCAAGGCGTTGGCGGCGGTGCAGCTCGCGGACTGCGTGAGCGTGGTCGACGTACTGGAGCGGGTGCGCAGAGCGCACGCGGCGCTGCCGGAGCATCGCGCGGGTGCGCCGGTGTGGATCGATGCGCGAGGGCTGCGGACCGAGGGGCTGGCGGAGCGCCGGTACCCGACGCTGGCTGAACTCGACGAGGCGAGCCCGGGTCGCCCGGCGGTGCTCAAGAGCTTCGACTACCACGCGCTGATGGGCAACACGCCAGCGCTGCTGGAAGCGGGGATCGAGGCGAGCACGGTGGATCCGCCGGCGGGGGTGATCGTGCGCGATGAGGCGGGTGCACCGACGGGGGTGCTGCTCGAGTCGGCCTGCAACGCGATGTACGCGGCGCAGCCGGTGGATACGAGCGCGCAGCGGGCCGAGCAGCTGCGACTGGCGATCGAGGACCTGCGCTCGCGCGGGTTCGTCGAGGTGCACGACATGAAAGCGACGCCGCAGTTGGCGGAGCTGCTGCTGGAGATGGACGACCGCGGCGAGCTCGACGGGTTCAGCATCACGATGTACGCGGTGCCGGACGAGTTCGAGCGCGTGCAGAAGGTCATGCGCTTCGCGATGCGCGAGGACACGAACAACCCGGTGCGTTTCGGCGGTCTGAAGCTGTTCATCGACGGGACGCTGAACAGCCGCACGGCGTGGATGCTCGAGCCGTTCGCCGACCCGCTCCCTGCGCACCCGACGGGCATCCCGAACTACACGCCGGAGCAGATCGAGATGTACATGCGCCGGGCGCACCACGAGCGGTTCGACATCGCGGCCCACGCGATCGGTGACGGCGCGGTGCGGGCGCTGCTCGATGCGTACGAGGCGGTCGAGAAGCAGTTCGGCGAGGAGCCGGGGTTCACGCTGCGGATCGAGCACGCGCAGTTCATCGACGAGGCGGACCTGCCGCGTTTCGCGCGGGCGGGCAAGAAGCGCGCGGTGATCGCGAGCCTGCAGCCGTGCCACCTGCTGACGGACATGGAGGCGATCGAGCGCCTGGTGCCGCACCGTGCGGCGCGGAGTTTCCCGCTGAAAGACCTGATCGACGCCGCGGCGAGCGCGGGTCGCGACCCGGCGGAGATGATTCTGCTCGGGAGCGACAGCCCGATCGTACCCGCGGACGCGGGGGACAATGTGCAGGCGTCGGTGTACCGGCGTCGGGCGGGCATGGATGCGGACCGGGCGATCGCGCCGAAGCAGGCGATCACGCGCGAGGCGGCGTTGGGGCTGCACCGGAGCCGGATTGGTCGGAGCGGGGCGTGCGGGGTGTGAGCTATAGCAAAGTTATCATGGTTTATCTGTTTTCGATAAACCGGGGTAAACTTGCTATACTTGGCTATGGACCCGGTGAAAAACCCATACGCGCCTGGGGCAGGTACACGTCCGCCCGAACTGGCCGGTCGCGACGATCTTCGAGGCCGTGCAATGGTCTCGCTGCAGCGGACCAGGTTGAGGCGCCCCTCCAAGAGCACGATGCTGATCGGTCTTCGAGGGGTCGGCAAGACGGTGCTGCTCGATCGGCTCCGCGATGACGCCGAGGAACTCGGCATCCAGACCGTTCGTGTGGAAGCACCGGAAAATCGGTCGTTGCCTGCTTTGCTGGCTCCGCAACTGCGTCAGGGTTTGATCCGTCTATCGAGAACAGAGTCTGCCAAAGATCTCGCCCAGCGAGGTTTGCGCGCTCTGGCCGGGTTTGCGAGATCGCTCAAAGTGACATACGGCGACATCGAGGTGGGCATCGACTTCGATCCTGAGCCGGGTCTCGCTGACAACGGAGACCTTGAACACGACCTCCAAGCACTTCTTGAGGTGGTCGGCGAAGCGGCGGCCTCGGCCGGTACGGCGCTGGCCATGTTCATCGACGAACTTCAGTATGTGAAGGAAGACCAACTCGCAGCGCTGATCACCGCGCTGCATCGCGCTTCGCAGCGTCGATTGCCTATCACGCTCCTCGGGGCCGGGCTACCTCAACTCGCGGGTCAGATGGGCAAGGCGAAGTCTTACGCCGAGCGCCTTTTCGAGTTTGTTCCGATCGGTCCGTTGAGTGAGATGGATGCTGCGCTGGCGTTGCGCAAGCCGGCGCAGGAGGAAGGGGCAGATTTCACGGATGAGGCTCTCGGTCACATTTACTCCGAGACCGAGGGGTATCCATACTTCCTGCAGGAGTGGGGCAAGCACTCATGGGATGTCGCTGACGACTCGCCGATCACAGAGGAGGACGTGCGAGTCGCGTCGGTGCAGGCCGTCGCCGCTCTGGACGAAAGTTTCTTTCGAGTCCGATTCGACCGGACCACGCCAACTGAGAAGAGTTACCTGCGAGCGATGGCGGAACTCGGGCCGGGGCCGCACCGTTCCGGCAGCATCGCCCAAGAACTCGGTCGAGAGGTGCAGTCGGTGGCTCCGATCCGCAACAACCTGATCCGGAAGGGCATGGTGTACAGCCCGAGCCACGGGGATACCGCCTTCACCGTCCCGCTCTTCGATCAGTTCATGCTGCGCACGATGCCCGGTGATGACTGGCGTGATGGGGTGAACGGTTAGCGCTCCTCTCACGCGCTGCGGGTACGCTTCTCAACATGCAAGTCCAGTCGCCGGCCCCTCAATCCCTTGATCGGCAACTCCGCCTCCCAGGTGCGATCGTGGTCGGCTTGGGGTCGATCCTCGGGACCGGGGCGTTCGTGTCGATCGGGATCGGGGCGGGGGTCGCCGGGCCGATGGTGATTCTGGCGTGCGCGCTGGCGGCGGTCGTGGCGACCTTCAACGGGCTGAGTTCGGCGCAGCTGGCCGCGGCTCATCCGGTGTCGGGCGGGACCTACGAGTACGCGCAGCGGTGCTTTCCCGGCGGGCTGGGAGCGCGACTCGGTTTCACTTCGGGGTGGCTGTTCCTGATCGCCAAATCGGCTTCGGCGGCGACGGCGGCGCTGGGCTGCGCGGGATACCTCAAGGAGTTCTTGCGCGGGCCGCTGGAGTCGCTGCCGCTGTGGGGGCTGGCGCTGGTGATCCTCGGGCTGATGACGGCGTTCGTGCTCTTTCGGGCTCCGGCGCACGAACACACTGAAACACGGCGCTGGTGTCGACGACGGTGATCTTCCTGCTGCTGTTCATATTCGGGAACCTGCCGGACGCGATTCGGCGTGCGCCGGACACGCTGGTGCCGTTCTTTCGAGTCGCCGGAGGACGCGAGCGGCAACCGGGCGCCGTGGGGGCTCGCGCTGGCGTCGGCGACGGCGCTGATGTTCGTCGCGTACACCGGCTACGGCCGGATCGCGACGCTCGGCGAGGAGGTGGTCGAGCCGCGAAAGACGATCCCGCGCGCGGTGATCGCGACGCTTGTCGTGAGCATGCTGCTGTACGTCGGCACGGCGTTCGCGCTGCTCGGGCCGTTCAATGCGGGCTACATCGCGAAGGTGACGGCGGAGGATGCGGCGCCGCTGCTGGTGGCGGCCCAGGGCTCGCGCGTGCCAGGGCTGGCGATGTTCCTCTGGGTGGGCGCGGTGACGGCGATGCTGGGCGTGCTGCTGAACCTGCTGCTGGGGCTGAGCCGGGTGCTGCTGGCGATGGGGCGGCGCGGTGATATGCCACGGGGCGTGGCGTCGCTGACGGCGAAGAAGAACCCGGCGGCGGCGATCCTCGTGGTGGCGTGCGTGATCGGCGCGATCGTGGCGATCGGCGACCTGAAGCTGGCGTGGTCGTTCAGCGCGTTCACGGTCTTGATCTACTACGCGATCACGAACGCCTCTGCGATCCGGTTGGCGAAGGCGGACCGGCTGTTCCCGGTGTGGATCGCCTGGTGCGGGCTGGTCTCGTGCGCCGGGCTGGCGTTCTTCGTGGAGACGCGGGTGTGGCTGATCGGGCTGGGGCTGATCGTACTCGGGCAGGTGTGGTTCGAGGTGGCGAGGCGGGTGGGCGAGCGAGGCGTCCCGGGGTCCTGAGGCGGGTTTGTTCTCGCATTTCCCCGTCCGTCGTGGTACACCATCACCATGTCGGCCCGGCTGATCATCTCACGTGCCCGACCGGTGGATGTCGCCGCGGCGACGGATCTGTTCGTCGCGTATCAGGCGTTCTACAAGGTTCAGGCGGACGCCGCGAAGACGCGGGCGTTCGTGAGCGATCGGCTGCGTCTGAACGACACGATCTTCCTCATCGCGCGATACGAGGACACGCCGACGCACAAGGGCGTCGGCTTTGCCCAGATGATGCCCAAACTGAGTTCTACGGCGATGCGGCGCAACTGGGTACTCAACGACCTTTTCGTCGCGCCCGAGCACCGGCGCAGAGGCATCGCGACGGCGATCATGAACGAGTGTCTGGCGTTCGCGAAGCGGACCGGCGCGACGAAGATGAGCCTGAAGACGCAGGCGGCCAACGACGCCGCCCGTGCGCTGTACGAGCGCGAGGGGTGGGGGCTGGATGAGGAGTTCGTGACGTATTCGCGCGGGGTGTGAATCACTTCGCGACGAAGACGAGTCGCCACTCATTGCAGTTTGAGCATTCGGCGAAGAACTCCTTGCCACGCTTGCGCGGCTTGGCGACCGCGTTGCACGTTGCACAGTCGAGTTTGAGCGGAGTGTTCTTATCGCAGTCCGCGCACGCGAGGTAGTAGGAGTAGGCGTACTTCACTGCGACGTTCTCGGAGTGGCAGTGGGTGCAGAGGAAGATGGGGAGATTTGAGGGACGAGTGAGCTTTGGCTTCCGAGCCTCGCCCTTCGCGTGAGCTGCTTCGGGCGGGCTCACCGAGTCGAGAGCGATTTGTGATCCTGCCGCCTTCGAAGTCGTATCCGGCGTGTGGCGTTCGAGGAGGAAGCAGCAGACACGCATGAGCTCGGCTCTCGTGAGTTCCCATGGGATCTGTTTCCGCTCGATCATCCGCTGGCGCGTCTGCCGAATGACCCCACTTACGTTGTCGGGTACCTGATCGGCTTTCATCAGTTCCGGCATGTTTGCCTTGCTGCGGTCAATGACGCCGTGGTCTGCGATGGCAATGCGTACGAAGACCGGGCAATACCTGAAGCCATCCTGAGCGCGATCTGGCTCTCGAAGTCGAGAAGCGTTTCGACGAGCACTTTGTGGAGCAGGAGCGCCTGTCGCTTGGCCTGTTCAAAGGGCGAAGGCATACCTTTGATTTTGCGACCATAGCGGTAGGTGAACTCCAGATGCTCGTTGACTTGGATGCGTCCTGTGATGCTCTTTGACTCGATAAGAATCAAACCCCACCGATGAAGGACCAAGTGGTCGATCTGTGCGACCTCGCCCTTTCGGCACAGGCGAAGATCGTTGAACACAAGGATCTCGGTTCATCACCGAACCCACGCTTGAGATAGTGCGCCATCTGGCGCTCGGCATCTTCACCTGCTTTGATGCGTCGGTCGCGTGAACCGCTCCGGTTCGCGCAGCTTTACGATCATCTTGCTTACCCCGCCGCCGGTTCCACCGACTCGATCACGCTGTTGCCGTCCACATTGCAGACCACGATCTCGCCGTCGTCCTTCTTGAGTTCGAGGCGGTCGAGCCAGAGCTTGTCGTCCTTGGCGTGGGCGAACCAGGAGCCGGTTTTCTGCTGGCCGTAGCGGATGACCGTGCCTTCGACGCTGGTCTTGGCAGCGCCCTTGGCGAACGCGATGGACTGGGTGATACGGACGCGCTGGCCGATCTGGATCTGGTGGGGGGCGAGTTGCATGGCGATCAGTTTCCCTCGGACTCAAACTCAGGATCGGTATCGACGGCGGCGGATGATTCGGTGCCCTCGGGCCAGCCGAAGAGTTCGGGACGATCTTCGAGGCCGATGGGCCACTCGCGCGTGCCGACGACGCGCCACGGGCGGAAGCCGCCCTCGAGGCGCAGGGTGACCTTCTGGTAGGTGTAGGCGACGCCGTCGGTGTTCTCCTCGGTCGGCTGCATGCCGTCGAGCGTGACCGGGCGGATGACATCGACGGTGGCCTTGTCGCCCCGGAGCCAGACGCGCGTGATGGAGTAGACGGGCAGGCCCAGGTAGCCGCTGTCGCCGACGAGCATGCCACCGCCGAAGCCGGCATCGGACATGGTGTTGTCGAGCACCGAGCGGGCACGGGTGGTCGTCATGCCGCGCGGCAGGTTGAGCACCCAGTTGTCGGGCAGGTCGCCGGAGGCGGCATCGCGCTGGAGCACCCGCGTCGTGGCGACGCGCATGAGGACCGGGAGCGGGACGACGTTCGGATCGTTGATCGCAAGGTCTGGCCGATGGGCGGGTAGTTCGCGTAGGTCGCGCAGCCGTGGCCCCGGCGAGGGTCGCGAGGCCGAGAATCGGGCGCCGAGCAGGGCGCGGGTTTGTCCGGATTGGCTTGAGCGTGTCGTCATGGTGACTCCGCGTGGGTCGTGGTTGCTGAAACCGGCCCGGCGGGGCGTCCGGGGAAAGTCCGGATAGCCGTACTCGGGCGAAGGGCCAGTCTACCGGATCGGCGCGGGCTACAGTAGATCCGCATGAGCACGGGCCTGAACAGCCATCCCGAAGCCCAGCGCGGCCAGCCGACACGCCGGCGCCGGGTCGTCGTCGGCATCACCGGCGCCTCGGGCGCTGCCTACGCCCAGAAGCTCTGCACCACGCTGGTCCGACTGGGCCACGAGGTGCACATCGTCATCACGAACTACGGCAAGCGGCTGCTGCACGACGAACTCGGCATGGAGGGTGTGCAGCTCGACATGCTCTGTGGGCTGCCCGAGGGCACCACCAGCGAACAGGCCCGTGACCACGGCGTGGTGCTGCACCCGGCCAAGGATGTCGGCGCTTCGCTCGGCTCCGGCTCGTTCCGGCACGACGGCATGATCATCCTGCCCTGCTCGTCGAACACGCTGGGGCAGATCGCCTCGGGCGCGGGCGATCAACTGCTGACCAGGGCCGCGGCGGTCGCGCTCAAAGAGAAGTTCCCACTGGTGATCTGCCATCGCGAAGCGCCGCTGAACCGCATCGACCTGAAGAACTCGCTCGATCTGCACGACGCGGGCGCGATCATCTGTCCGACCAACCCCGGCTTCTACCTGCACCCGCGCTCGGTCGAGGACATCGTGGATTTCGTCGTCGCGCGCGTGCTCGACCAGATCGGCATCCAGCACGATGTGAGCAAGCGATGGGACCAGCAGCTCGCCGATGAGCAGGTGAAGCGGCTGGGGGCGGTGGAGTAGGCGAGGAAGCGACCACGAGTTTGCTGCAACCGCCTGCACCGTTTCACGGATAATCCTCCCGTGGAACCCGCTTCGGCTCATTCCGACCCCGCCGTTTCCCCGAAGATCGAGTGCCGACGCTGCGGCACGAGATTCGTCTGTGAGTGGCCGGAGGTGTCGGGGGCGGTGCGATGCTCTGTTTGCGAGAACGTCGCTTCACTCTCGAAGCCGGACCTCGCGAAGGTGGTGAAGGCCGCGTCGGAGCGTCGGCGACGGGGCTTGCCGACCAGCCCGACGCACACCGCTTCGGCGGCCGATGATCTGGGCGACTCGCCGGAAGATGCGCTGCGGCGTCAGGCGCGACGCGCCCGCGCGAACGCGGACCGCTGCTGCCCAGAGTGCCTGTACGACATCACCGGGCTGTGCGAGCACTGGAACGATGTGCGCCCATGCCCGGAGTGCGGCGAGCGACTATCGCCCAGGCTCGTGGTGGAGCGTTGGATCGAGCGTGGCCGACGGATCCGGCGCTTCACGATGGTCAGCGGGTGGGGCGGCGTCGTGGCCGGGGGGCTGTTCCCGCTGTTCGTGATCGTTCTCGGCTACACGCTCGGTCGTTGGGTCTGGGGCGGCTGGCTTATGTTCGTCGCGGTTGGCGCGTACATACTGCTCGCGTCAAGCCTCGTGTTCATGAGCGGGTTCGAGTGGATGCGCTTGCGCAACCCGGTGGCGCGCAAGGCCAGCCTGATCGGCCTCGCGACCGCCATTGTCGCGGCAAACTTCATCGCGGCTGTGATCGTTGCGGCGCTGTCCGCGCTTCTGCTCGCGGCGGTGCTGTCCGGGTGAGCGGACCGGCAGCGGCTTTAGTCGCAGTCGGTCCCGAAGTTTCCGAGCACGATGTTCAGGTCCGCGAGGTTGACTTGGCCGTCGCCGTTCGCATCGCCACTGCTCGTCGCAGTACCGAAGTTCGCCAGCACGAGGTTCAGATCGGCCAGATCGACGGTGCCGTCGGCGTTGATGTCACCCTGGCAGGGCGCTTCGAACGCAACGAAGGCGTTGTTATCGTCGAGGTTGATCCAGCCGATGTTCTCGCCCCACGCGTAGCCGCGCACGCGGCCGCCTTCGATGCGGGCTGGATTCGCGGACGTTGCCATCGCCCCGCCCTCGAAGTTGATCCAGCCGATGTTCTCGCCCCAGGCGTAGCCCCAGAGCGTCCCGTCGGGGTCGATGTTCACGCCATAGTTGGTCCCTGTGGTGTTGAGGTACGGGCCGGACCCGTTGCCTACATTGATCCAGCCGATGTTTTCGGCCCAGACGAAACCGCGCAGGTGCGTCGGCTCAACGACAACGCCCTGCGCGCCGTCGGGGTCGCCGGCGTCGTACCAGTTCATCCAGCCGCAATTCTCGCTCCACGACCACTTGTCGGTGGGATCGACATTGGACTGCGCGTGCGCAAGCGGTGCGAGCAGCAGAACAAAGAAGGTCAGCCCGAGCGTGGATCGGGTTTTCATGGCGGCGGTCTCAGTATGTGTAGTTCGCGTTGGGATCGGACGAACCCGGCGACAGGCCACCGGAGTCGCCGTTGATGGCGGGGGCGCTGGTTGCGTTGATGACGAGACATTTGTTCATGGCGGCGATGTTCCAGTTCGTCGCGTTCCCCGAGCAGGTGTTGGAAGCAATGAAGCTTCCGCGGTCCTCGACGAGGATGCCCGTGCTGGTGTTCGATACACAGTTGTTCCGCTCGATTCGGCAGTCCGGCCCGGCGACCTGGATGCCAACGCCGTTCAAGCCGCACGCGTTGGCGTGCACCAGACACCGGGCATTGACGATGATCCCGACGGACTGGTTCTGATAGGCCATGCAGTCGGTGACAAGGGAGCCGTTTTCGGCGACGATGCCCTCTGATCCGTTGTCGCGAGCCGAGCAGTCCTGCACGGTGCAGCCTTCGCCGGCGCGAAAGCCATCGTTCCCGTTCTCCTGCGCGATGCATCGGGACACAGAGCATCCTTTCTCACAGGAGAGGCCGATTCCGTTCAGGTACGCCCAGCAGTCTCGAACGATGAAGTTGTCTCCGACGGCAATGCCGCGCGCGGTGTTGCTCGACGCGCGGACGGATTCCACGAGCCCGCCGGTCACGGGAACACTCCTGAGATCGATGCCGTCACCGCCCCAGCCGGTGACCGAGCCGTTGCGGACGGTGATGTTGGTTCGGCCGGCGCCATCGACGGCGACGCCGTCAAGCGTGCCCGGAGCGCCGGCGAGTGCGAAGCCCATCAGATCCAGCGTCACATTCGAGGCGGCGATCTCGATGCCGCTCTTGCCGGGTTCGCCGCCGACCTTACCCGTCAGGTAATACGAGCCGGGTTGGGAAATGCGGAAGACGCTGTTCGCGTCTCCGGGCGTGTTCGTCTGGTTGATCGGTATGCGCGGCTCCGGCCCCGGCGTGGACTGGATCGGCCCGGGGGGAGGCGTGAGCGGGCCGGCTTGGGCGGTGCTCGCGAGGAAGGCACCGGCGGCGAGGCCTCCAAGACCCGCGAGCATCGCGCGGCGCGGGGCGAGCACTTCGGCAGCATCGCTGTGCGGGACAGAGTCATGAGCCATCGGGCGTTCTCCTCCTGAAACGCCCCGCGGCAGCGGACAGGCCGCGACACAGGTACGCCATTGAGTATGGCGCCAAGTCGGGTACGAAGGTAGGAATACCCGGGGCTTAAGATGGGGATTGATCTTCTGTCGCTCCTCACCACACCCGCAGAACATCAAGCCGCCCGTCCGGCCCCGCGGGTTCCGGAGGCATCCTCGTGGCGTTCGCCCGATCCGCATCCGCGCAGCGCAGCGTGTAAAGCACGATCTGCGGCGGGCAGTTGATCCGCACCGGCATCAGTTGGAAGCCCACGCCGCGCGTGATCGCCAGCGTCGTCTCGCGATTATCGGGCGTCGAGTCGTGGCGGAACCGGTAGATCCCCGAAGGCGCGCGCCGGGGCACGATCGACGATGCCGTGAACCCCGCCAGCACGCCGCGCGCCGTGTTCATGCGGATCTGCCCGCCGTGGGTGTGACCCGCCAGCAGCAGGTGCGCGCCGGCGCGATGCGCATCGCCGATGCTGTCCGGCGTGTGCCCGAGCGCGAGACGGAATGGCACACCGTCGCTCAGCCGCTCCGGTCGGTTCGCAATGGCCGCGCGGAATGCTTCGGGCCAGTCCGAGCCGAACACCTCCAGCGGCAGACCATCGATCTCGAGTGAAGCGCTGTGCATCCATGTCACCGGCCAGCCATCGCGCTGCGTGCGCGCGCGGACGAGGTCTTTCAGTTCCGCGTGGTCGTGGTTGCCGAACACGCCGAAGCACCCGCGTCGGGTCAGCTTCGCGCTGGTGTGCACCAGGTCGCGCAGGCAGTCGGTGGCGATGTGCTCATCTCCGTCGACGTTCATGTAGTCGCCGCTGAAGACCGCGAGGTCGATGGCGGGCCACGACGGGTCCGGCGATTCGAGCATCGCCAGCAGCCGGTCGTGCAGGTCGCGGGCCAGCGGGTTCCGGGCGGTGATGTGCGTGTCGCTGACCTGGAGGATGGTCAGCCCGTCGAGCTCTGCCGGGAGGTGGGGGATCGCCAGATCGGCCCGGTCGACTTCGATCGCGCCCGGCTCGGGCGTCGGCAGAGCGTTGCTGAGAGCGCGGAGGGCGGTTTGGAGCGGGGAGCGTGGCATGGGTCGGGTTTCCGGCCCGCTATCCATCGTCACACCGACCGATCCCCGGCCAGCGCGAATCGGCCGATTCGTCCTCACCGTTCCCATGCCAATGCGGGAAACAGGCGGATTTCGGGCGTGGAACCGGAGCGTCTCGGGGCCGTATGGGGTGGCAAAGCCCGGCTCGCTCAGGTAGCGTGTCCGATCTGAACCGGGCGGATCGGCCCGGCGGATGGTGCATTGCCGCGTTTCAGGCAACGCGGGCACGGTTGGAACCTTTATAGAGGGTGTCGCGATGGCGAAGATGTTCTACAACCTCGAGGAAGCCGCGAAGAAGCTCGGCAAGACCGAAGGCGAAGTCCGCGACATGGCCTCCAAGGGCCAGATCACCGAGTTCCGCGACGGCGACAAGCTGATCTTCAAGGTCGACCAGATCGACCTCCTCGCCGGCGACGCCGGTGCGGACGAGTCCGGCATGATCCCGCTCACCGACACCGCCTCCGGCGACACCGCCCTCGGGCTCGACGCTTCCGACACCGGCCTCGGCATGGACACCGGCGGCGGTTCTGGCCTTGACGTTGCGGACTCCGGCGCCGACTCCGGCGTCAGCGTGTTCGACGCCGACGAGGTCGGCGGCGTGGATGCCTCGGCCGACACGCTCGTCACCGGCGACGGCGGCATCGGCGATGTCTCCCTCGAATCCTTCGGCTCCGGCTCGGGCCTGATGGACCTCACCCGCGACAGCGACGACACCGGCATGGCCACCGAAGGCCTGCTCGACGAACTCTACTCCGGCGACGAAGGCGGCCCCTCGGGCACCGCCGCGGCCGGCGCGGACCTGTTCGACGGCCCGGCTTCGTCCGGCTCCGACATGGGCTTCGGCCAGCAGGGCGCTCAGGCCGGCGCGATGGTCGCCGCCGAACCCTACGACGGCAAAGGCTCGGGACTCGCCGGCGGCTTCGCGATCGGCGCAATCCTCTCGCTGCTTGCCGGCGTCGCGGTCGTGCTCATGGGCATGGTCGGCGCCCCGCCGTCCAACCTCGCCGACACCTTCAGCCAGGACCTCTTGATCCCCGTCGCCATCCTGCTGGGCGTCACCCTGCTCGCCGGCGGCATCGGCTTCTTCATCGGCGGCAAGAGCTGAGCGAAGCGGGCAAGTGAACGAATGACGGAACGCGGCCTTTTGGGCCGCGTTTTTCGTGCGGTGCCGGTGTCTGCGCGCGTTGATCAGACGAGAAGGTAGATCCTGCCGATCTCGGCCCAGCCCTTTGAATTCACCGAAGTCCTGAAATGGGAACCAGTAGCCGTTGGCGTCATCGCTGAATCGCTGACCCGTCTCCCGTCTAGCGCCTGCTCAGTGCATCGCATCGTAAGTTTGTCCTGAAAGAATGCGGCTTTCTGGCGTCTCCCTCACGGTTCCCTCTGAATCGATCAGAAATCGTTTGTGCGCGCGATCCCCTTGATTACAGTGAAGATTGGGTGAGGGCTGCCGACTCGGCGCCTGGTTGGCTCCCGAGCGGCAACAAACGCACGGAGGAGCACTGCGATGAAAGCGAACGATCTGTTTCAACGGACGAGTACGCTCGCCTTCAGCACGGTCGGGATCATCGCCGCGGGGGTCGTCATCGGCTCGACCGCGAGCGCATCTCCGGTCTATGTGTCGAACGGCATCAACTCATTCTGCTTTTTCTACCTCGAACCCGATCCTTATCCCTGTCTGGAACTTCTGATCGTCGAAGACGCATGCCTCAGAATTCAAGGCGTCGCAACCGGCATGGGCGATCTGCAGTCCCACTACTCTCTTGAGAACGCGCCCACCCGCGGGGCGGCTGGCGGACACAACCTATACGCCGTCGCTGTCGGTGTGACCGACGATGCCGCGTTCGTCGCGGCACACGACGGGAGTGACTTCGCGTGGGAAGCGCAGATCGTCTCGCGCGCAGCATGGGATTCGGGCTTCGCGTTCCCCGGCAGCGCCGGCGTGTGGACGCCCGTGGATACCACCGGCACCTTCGATGGTTTCTTTGGTCCCGACTTCGATCAAGCCGCAGTCTTCTGGGCGACAGGCACCTCCAATCTAGGCGCGCTGGAGCCCGGTGGCACGCTGGCCCTCTTCGCCGGCCCGCAGCGCATCCTGTCGTTCGAAATCCCCTTGCTCGCCGGCTTCGTAGCCCTCGGTGACAACATGGTCGTCGATAGTGGCCACTGGGCGCACGCGGCGATTGATGTGCACGGCCTGAGACACACGACGCTCGGCGAAGGATTGATCGATGTCGATAGCGGCGGTGCGCTTCGCGTTTCCAATATCGGGTCGTCCGGCAAGGACGGTGTGCGCATCAACCTGGGAGAAGTCACCGGCTGGAACTCGGCCTTTGAAGCGCCCGCGTCGTTCGAGGACGCCGCGCTCAATGTGCAGGTCCTTGGTCAGGCCGATGGCACCGCTGGATCACAGATCCTTGCGCTGAACATGCAGGGCGCGCTCACGCCGCGTGGCCAGTTTGTGCTCGCGACCTTTGACTTCACGTCGATCGGCTCGACGACTTCGCTTGTCGAGCTGTACGGCGCAAACGGAGCGCTGATCGCCGAGTACGAGACGGACGGGCCCACCACGATGGGGATTTCTGAGGAGGGAATCGCCTCCGGAAAGGTGCGCGCGGTGTGTGAGCCCAGCGGCGACCAGGGCGTCATCAACGTCGGCGGTCCAACCACGGTGATCGATCAGTTCTCCGGGACGCCGTATTCGAACGTGCAGGAGATCCGCGTACGCGCCCTGGGCGTCAGCGCCTCGATTGACTTCGTTTCCGACGTCCTCATCACCGCGCAGGACCTCGGTCCGATCGCTTTGCAGGAGCAGACTCTCCAGTTCGGTGACCACGGGTTAGGCACCATCGACAACGCCCAGATGCACGGCGATGACGGCAAGATCAAGATTTCGAACATCGGCTCGAGCGGGTGCGACGGTTTCTGCTGGCCCTGCGATTGGGATACCGGAACGGCAGGCGATCCCATCAACCAACTCGAAATGACCTGGAGTCCGCTGTCGCCCTGCGATGGCATCGCGCCGCCGCCCCCGGGGTGCGATCCCGAAGGCGCCATGATCGAACTCCACGCGACCGGAATCGTGGCCGGAACGGGCGCCAGCGATCTGGGATGGTTACGCGTCGAGCAGGATACGCAGCTCGGCGATGCGAACGACAAGCTCATCTCGGCTGACTACTCGGCCGTCGGATCAACGACGCTCTTTGTCGAAGTGCTGCAGGACGGTGTACCGGTCTTCCAGCAGGGCGGCCTCGCACCGGGCGCGGTTGCCCGCACCACCGACTGGCCCAAGGGCTGCGGCAAAGGACGGGTCGAACTCGACGGCGAGGACACCGCCTGCTACAGCATCTGCTGGCCGAACGATGTGTCCCTGTCTATCCCGGGCGCTCCGCCGATCACCGGTGATGAACTGCGAGTGCTCGCCGAATCGCCAGACGGTGCCTTCGGCGGCGTAGAGACGTTCTCCGTGCTTGCTGCCAACATCTTCGAGATCGAGTTGCTCTCCGCCCAGGTCACTCCGTCCTGCCCGGGCGACGCCGACGGCGATGGCGCCGTCGGATTGAGCGACCTCAATCTCGTGCTGTCCGGCTTCGGCCAATCGGTGCCCCCGGGTACGAACGGCGATATCGACGGTGATGGGAACGTCACACTCAGTGATCTGAATCAGGTCCTGTCGAACTTCGGAACCACCTGCTGAGGCGCCCGGATTCAATCC
Organism: Eutreptiella sp. 'Long Island Sound 2002'; assembly: GCA_964036045.1. Classification (NCBI taxonomy): domain Eukaryota; phylum Euglenozoa; class Euglenophyceae; order Eutreptiales; family Eutreptiaceae; genus Eutreptiella; species Eutreptiella sp. 'Long Island Sound 2002'. The sequence goes on along the minus strand of CAXIWF010000605.1, from coordinate 30,636 downwards.
GGCTCGCGACGGCGAACCGGTCACACCGACAAACAGGCGCGGCCTGCAGGCCGCGCTTTTTCTTCGCCCTCTCCCTTGCACCGTCGACGCCCGAAGGTATGCTCCGGGCTGATGACGACCGCCTGCTGAAACATCCCGCGCCGCGCAGATGACCGATCAACGGTTCTGCGCGCTCCGTGCGCCCGTCGGGCTCGACTGGACCCGATCCGCGCGCACGCCCCGACGCGGGGTGTTCCCACCGACCCTCCAGATACCCCTTGTCTGTCCGGCGCACCGCTCCGTGCGCCCAGGGTTGTCCACACATGTCCGGAAAATCACGACACGACCGGCGCCAGAGCGCCGGCTTCACCTGCATCCGCTGTCGCAGCACCATCGACCCGACGCGCTTCGGCACACGCCATCGCAACCACTGCCCGCTCTGCCTCTGGTCACGCCACCTCGACGAGGAACCCGGCGACCGGCGCTGCGCCTGCCGCTCGCCCATGGAACCGGTGGGCATCGAGGTCCGCCAGGACGGCGAGTGGGCCATCATCCACCGCTGCACCGGCTGTTCGACGCTGCGCACCAACCGCATCGCCGGCGACGACTCCGAACTGGCCCTCCTCGGCCTCGCCCTGCGACCGCTGAGTCGCCCGCCGTTCCCACTGGATGCCCTGCCGGGGACGAACTGGTGAATCGACGCCCTGTCGATTCATTTCAGCTGTTCGGTCCGGTTTGTCTCCCTGCGCGGCTTGTCGTGACAGGCACTGGCGGCCCAATCGATTTTCTTCCGTTTCCTTAGAACTCGGCGTTTGGGAGCGCATCAAAGAGGTCTGTCGGGGCTGTTTGTGGCAGCCTCGAACCGGTCCGTCCGGCCGTATCCGGACTCATCAGCGTGAGGAGGTCGTATCCATGATCGGTACGCATTCGAAGTCCCGGTATGTTTCCATCGCCGTGTTATCGGCCATCGCATCGTTTTCCGCTTTGTCGGCTGTCACGCACGGCGCTGCAGCGCAGAACTCGCCCGACGCCGAGCGCGGCATATGCGTGCCGCAGGGCAACGCCGCGGCGCTGCCGTTCGCGGAGGTCGTCAAGCTCACCGCGTGGGACGGCCTGGAACCGACCCGGATCGTCTACATCGACGCCTCGGCGCCGCTCGGAGGCGATGGCAGCAGCTGGAACAGCGCGTACCAGTCGCTGCACGACGCCCTCAACGCGGAATCGTTCGATGACGATGTCGTCGAGATCCGCGTGGCCGGCGGCATCTATCGCGCGGATCGTGTCAACGGCGTGGACACGCTGGATCCGAACCTGAGTTACGAGTCCCCCGGCTTGGTCGGTTCGTTCCCGGAGGTGACAGGTCTCAAGCGCATCGCTGGTGGCTTCGCCGGTCGCGGGGCACCGAATCCGGACGAGCGAGACATCGAGCTGTACCCAACGGTGTTCACCGGTGACCTGCTCGGCGACGATACTCCTGAGTTCGGTAACTATGCCGACAACACCAAGGTCATGTTCTCCCCTCGCCTGACCGAGCTCGACGGGCTGACCATCGAGCACGGCAGAATCGCGGTGCTCGTCGGGCAGCTGTTGACCGACTGCACGGTCCGCCGGTGCTACGCGAGCGCACAAGGGCAGTCGCTCGACGACGAGTTCATCTCGCCGGTGACGCTGCGCCAGTCCCGCGTCGTCGGATCACATTTTCTGTTCAACAAGGGCGAAACGCTCGGTGGGGCAGTGAGGCCGCTCGGAACGGTGGCGATCGCGAACTCCGTGTTCATCGGTAACCACGCCGTGCAAGGCGGTGCGATCGGCGCCGACAACTTTGGTGCCCTCTACCTGCAGAACTCCTTCTGCGCTGGCAACGTAGCCGACGGACCGCAGGGCGGTCTCGGTGGGGCGGTGTTCGTGCCAACAAACATCGAAGTGGTCCACTGCACGTTCGTGGGCAACCTGAGCGTCGGCGGCGGAGGGCATGCTGCCGTCAGCTCGCAGGGACCGCTCAAGATGTACAACTCGATCATCGACCAGAACTACGCGTACAACGGCACAGGTCTCTTCGCGGATGTCATCGGAAACCGCGATGCGTCGTCCGCCGTCCTGAGCATCATCCGCGGCAATCTCTTCCGGGAGTACAACGAGAACGTCGAGACCAGCCCGAACTACACCGGCATCGGGTTGAACGCGGAAGCGGTGCCGGGCTTCGCCGATCTCTTCGGCGCCGACGGCGAGTTCGGCACGCCCGATGACGACCCGTCGCTCGGCGCCGGTTCCGACGCCATCGGTCGGTCGGTCTCGATCGACTTCCCGGAACAGGTTGACGGTTTCAGCGCGCTCCGCGATCTCGCCGACCTCGACGGGGACTGCGACGTGATGGAGGCGATACCGGTCGATTTCTTCGGCAACCCGCGTGCGATCGCGGTCTCGCCCGGCGAAGGCCTGGACGAGAACTACCCGGCCGACGCCGGCTGCGTGGAGTTCGTCCCCGATTCGGGGATGCCGAACGCCGCGGATTGGACGGTCCCGAATCCGGGCATCACCGATGAGTCCACCGAACCGATCCGCCTCTACGTGCGTCTCGATGCGCCTTCCGGAGGCGATGGCTCGTCGTGGGCGAGCGCACTGAGCAACCCGAGCGAAGCGCTGGCGATCGCCGCCGGGCGCATCGGCCCCGTCGAGATCTGGGTGGCTGCCGGCGAGTACCCCGCCCCCACCACCGAATCCGGCATCGAGGGATTCCAGATGGTCGAGAACGCCACGCTGCTCGGCGGCTTCGACGGCACGGAGACCGACGCGAGCGATCGCAATCCGAGTTTCAACATCACGGTGCTCACCGGCGACAGACTCGGCAACGATGCCCCACCCGACAACTCGACTCTGTTGGACAACACGCGCCAGGTCGTGATCAGCATCGGGCGTCGCGGCGGCGGGGTCATCGACGGCTTCACGATTCGGGACGCGAGCCCGCGCCGATTCTTCTTCGGCATCGGGTATTTCACCACCGCCGGTGACGGGCTTCACGGAGAGAACTCCGCGGCACTCGTCTACGCCGCCAGCGGTGAACTGCTCGTGCGCAACTGCACGCTCGGGCCGACCCCCCTCAAGTCAGTCGGATTCTTCATCGGGGCTCGATCGATGGCCGGCCTGGACGGCGAGCGGTCGAACCTTTCGCTGGAGAACTGCCGGTTCATGAACGACCGCGACGTCATTCCCGTTATGACGACCTCCATCGACGCGAGGCGCGAACGCCGCTCGATCCTGCCACCGGCCGGTTGGGGTGAACTGCGCGTCGTCGATAGCGTGATCGATGTCCCCGGCGATCGGAACATCCTCACGCTCGATCACGCAGGCCCGGTGACCGTCTCCAGATCACACCTCGTGCGCGGCTCTGGCCCAGCCACGTGGCCGATCGTTCAGGACAGCGCGCTCCTCAGAATCGAAGACAGTTCGATCGTGTCGGCATCGCCGATGCTGATGCGCTTCCAATCCACCGAGGGCGAACTGCGCAACACGACGATGCTGCTGCCGAACCTGTCGATCACCCGCAGCGGCGTGGGCTTCCCGCTCTCGATCCACAACACCATTTTCGCGTCGGGCAATTCGGCGTTGATCAGCTCGCAGGCGTCCGGGATGGTCGAGCTGACGGTGGCTTCGAGCACATTCCCGGAGTCCGCGGACCCCGGCACCATCGACGCCTACGGTCCGGCCAACACCGTGTTCGACTTCGCCAACAGCGCCGCCCAGTTCTTCCTCGACCCCCTCGGTCCCGACGGCGAGCCCTACACCGGCGATGAGGACCTTCGCCTCCGCCCCGGCTCCCCAGCCATCAACACCGGTCTGAACGCATTCGTCGACTCGGACACCGACCTCGACGGCAACGAGCGCATCATCGCCTCCGTCGTCGATCGCGGCGCCTACGAGTTCACCGGCACCTGCACCGGCGATGTCAACGGCGACGGCGTCATCGATTTGGGTGACCTCAACCGCGTCCTCGCGAACTATGGCCAGGACACCCCCTTTGGCGACGCCGACGGAAGTGGCTCCGTCGACATGACCGACCTGAACATCGTCATCAGCGCCTTCGGGAACGCCTGCGACGGCTGATCAGTCGCCCGGAAACCCCAACCCCCTCTCGCGGCCTCCGGGCCGCGTTTTCGTGCGCAGCCGCCCGCATCGCGCCCGGGCCCGCCCTCGAACCCGCTCCTACGATGGAACGCCCTCCGTCGCGCCGCGTCCGTTCTGTTCAGAGAGCCCCATCAAAAGCATGACCCGCCTGCTCGCCCATCCCGCTCTGCATCTCGCGCTCTTCGTCGTCATCGCGCTGGCGCTGTCGAGTTGCATCTCCCCGCCGCCACGCCCGTCGTCGATCATGGCCGAGACGCGCGTCGACCGGATGCGCGAACTCTGGCCCGGCCTGCAGGCACCCGCGACCATCCGCTACGACGAGCACCTCATTCCTTTCATAGAGGTCGCCGACGAATCCGATGCGCCCTACGCCCTCGGCCTCGTCCACGCTCACCTGCGCCTCACGCAGATGGACCTGTTCCGGCGCGTCTCGCGCGGCCGGCTCGCCGAGTCCGCCGGACCCATCGCCGCTCCGATTGACGAGGCGATCCGCGCCTTCGACCTCGACCGCGCCGTCCCCGAGATGGCCCGCCGTCTTCCTCCCGACACGCGCGCGTGGATCGAGCGATACGTCGAGGGCGTCAACGACTACCGGCGCACCCTCGCCACCACCCCCGCCGACTTCGACACGCTCGGCTTCTCGCTCGATGAGGAGTGGACCGTCGAGGACGTGCTCGCCTTTGGGCGCCTCGCCTGCGTGGATGTGAACTGGGGACGCTGGCTCGCGCTCATCCCGCTGCGCGATCAGAAGGGCTACGACGACTTCGCCCAGCGTCTCTGGGACTTCGCCGACGACGGCGTGCCCAGCTACGGCCCCGAAACACCCACCGACCTCGACCTGCTCATGCACGCCGGGCGCACCGGTTCCAACGCCTTCGCCATCGACGGCCGGCGCTCCGCCACCGGCAGCGCGATCGTCGCCTCCGATCCGCACCTGGGCCTGCCCCAGCCGAACATCTGGTGCGTCGTCGCCTATCGCACACCCACCAAGTCCGTCGCCGGCCTGACCATGCCCGGCCTGCCCTTCGTCGTCGTCGGGCGCAACGAGCACATCGCCTGGACCGGCACGAACATGCAGGCCTCGTCCAGCGTGCTCTACCGGCTCACGCCCGGCTGGCAACCCGTCTCCACCCGGCGCGAGACCATCGGCGTGCGCCTGTGGTTCGACCGGACCGCCGAGATCCGCGAGAGCGAGTTCGGCCCGGTCGTCTCCGACGCCCAACTGCTCAAGCGCCTCGGCGACGGCGACTTCGCCCTCGCCTGGCGCGGCCACCGGCCCTCCGACGAGGCCTCCGCCTTCCTCCGCGCCTCGCACGCTACCAACTGGGACGAGTTCCGCGCCGCCTTCACCACCTTCGCCACCGGTGGCCAGAACATCCTCTTCGGCGACACCGAGGGCAATATCGGCCAGTTGATGGCCATCGAGGCCTTCCCCAGCGCCGCCCGCGCCTCGCGCGAGTCGCCCGTTGCGCCCATCGCCCGCTATCGCCTCGACAACCCCGTCGCGCAGGCCGACCTGCCCGTCGCCTTCAACCCCGAGGCCGGCTTCCTCGCCTCGTCGAACAACGTCCCGCTGCGCTTCACCACGCCGCTGGTCGCCCAGGGCAACGCCAACGACCGGCTGGTGCGCATCCAGAGCGTGCTCGCCGAGATTACCGCCGAGCGGCCGGTCACCACCGACGACCTGCGCGAACTGCAGCGCGACGTGTACAGCGCGGCATCCTTCCAGACCGCACAGGCCATCGTCACCGCCGCCTCGCGCGCGGGCATCGATCCACAATCGTCGCCCATCCTGCTGAGCGCCCTCCGCTGGGACGGCCACTACACCGAAGACTCCGTCGGCGCCGCGTCGTACCAGCGCCTGCTCGATACCGCGATCGAGCATCTCTACAAGGACCGCTACTCGCCCGCGATCATCCGCACGATGCGATCCGGCGCGTACGTCCACGATTTCGTGCGCCGGGACATCGAGGCCGCCTCGTCGCTCGACACGATCCGCACCATCGTCGACCTCGCCTCGATCGACTACGACCCCGATCAGTCCTGGGGCGACCTGCACCGCCTGAACATCGCCCACCCGCTCGCCAACGTCCCGGTCATCGGCTCGCGTTACACCTTCGACAACCTGCCATGCGCGGGCACAACCACCACGATCCACAAGGCCGCCCACAGCGTCAGTTCGGACCGCCACCAGGTCACCTTCGGCGCCAACGCCCGGCTCATCTGCGACATGTCATCGCCCGATGCCAACACCGTCGTCCTCCTCGGCGGCCAGGACGGCCAGCTCGGCTCGCCCCACCTGCTCGACCAGATCCCGCTCTGGCGCCGCGGCGACATGATCCCGCTCCCGCTCACCCGCGAAGGACAGATCGCCCGCACCGTGCGCAGCGTCGAACTCGTCCCCGCATCAAAGGCGACGCCGTGATCGAGCAGTACGTTCCGGCCATCATCGCAGCGTCCGTCGCGCTCAATGCGCTGTGGCTGCTCGGGGCGTTCCTGACCACGCGAAGATCGGCGCGACGCTGGCTCTGGCGCGCGCCGGCGCTAGTGATAGCCACACTCGCGATCGTGTGGACCGTGCGCATGACGACCATCACGCCGCGCCCATCGCACACCCTGCGCGCGCTGGACCGCGCGATCGATCTGGATCTCGCCGCGCTGGCGTGGCACGTGATGTTGCCCGTTGCGCTGCTGGCGATGGTGTTGCGGGGTGTGGTGGTCGTGCTGAAGGGCAAGCCGAAGCAGTCCTAAGACCGCCCCGGCGCGCGCCGGGTGGGCTCGGGCGCATGTCCACCTCGCCGACCTTTGCAGATTTTTTTCTGCCCATTCCACGGGCCAATCGGCGCGATGCCTCTTCGCATCGACCGCTCCGGCGCGCGCCGCGTGGGCTCGCCGGCGCCAAGGGTGAGGGGCGTGTGTGTTCCGGGCCGACCGCTCGGCACGCCCCCGATCGTTGCCCTTCGCTCCCCAAGCCAGCCGGAGACCAGCCATGCCCTGCGCCGCCCTCGCGCCCCGCCCGCCCCGTTTCCCCGCCCCGTCCCGACTCCTGCCTCTGCTCGGCGCGTGCACCCTCGCCGGCGCCGCGCTGCTCAGTGGCGGCTGTGCGCCGCTCGCGCCCGAGGCGTCGCAGATCGCCGCGTCGTCGTCGGGCGCGATCGACACGCTCCGCGCCGAGCACGAAGCGCTCATCCGCGCGATCAGCGCCTCCGAGCGCGAACGCCTCGACCAGCGCTTCGCGTCGCTCCACGCCGAGGCCGAGCGCATCGTGCGCACCTCGCACAACCTCGGTCCCGACGACCCGCTCTCGCCCGAGCAACGCCTCGACGTCAGCGCGGTCGTCATCGGCCTGCGCGACGAGGTGCTCGCCGGCATCGCGCAGACCGAGGCGGCGCTGCTCGCCCGCTCGGACCGGCACCACGCCCACGCCCGTCGCCTGACCGATGCCCTCAGCGCGTACCTGCTCGCACGCACCGAGAGCGAGGCCCTGCGCCGCTCGCTCGCCGAGGCCGCGTCCCGGCGCATCGGCATCGACCCGGATGCCTTGACGACCGACTGGTCCGACCTGCTCCCCGCGTCCTCCGCCCAGCCCTGAAACCGGCCCTGAAGCTGGCCCGGCAACTGACCCAGCTCCGGACACCCACAAACACACCCGAACCCGAAAGGCCCACGCCATGAACGATTCTACGAACCACCCCGACTCCCTCCGCGCCCGCCAGAGCCGCTACCGCGCCGACATCACCGCCGCCGGCAGCGCGTACCTCCAGGCATCGCAGCGCCTCCCCTTCGACGCCCTCGCTCTGCAGGGCGCGTTCACCGAAGACGAACTCGCCGAAGCCCAGCGCCTGCTCGATGCGCTGGCCGACGCGACCGATCGCGAGCAGCGCCAGGTGCAGATCGTCGAACACTTTGCCTCATCGGGCGCGGTGGTGCTGAAGCTGCTGAGGTTGGCGGGGTTGGTGGTCTAGGCTAGCCCGCGACCGGTCCGGATCGATCCGCTACAGTCAGTGGCAAAGGAGCGAAACCCATGATGCGTGCAGTGCTTCTCGTTTTCGTCGTGTTGGCGGGCTTTGTACCGGCAAGCGCTGAGCGGAGTCCGGGAGAGGCGGCCTATGCGACCGGAACTCCTTTCAGCGGGTTCGTCGGGGAAGTCGACCCTGAGTTGATGCGCCTCCGACTGCATTTCCCAATGACGGATGCTCAGGCCGAAGCGGTGCGCGAACTGATCTCCGAGCACCGGTCGGCCTTAGAAGCGATGCAAGCCCGTTACTTCCGTAGCTGGCTCTATTTCATGGATGAGGTCGTGAAGGCCGGTGGCTTCGACGAAGTGGAGGAAGTCAACCCGGACATGTGTGAGTTCCGGCACGCAAAGCACAAAGAGGTCCAAGAGTCGCAGGCCGCGCTAGAAAGGCGACTGATCGAGCGTATCCGAAAGATCGTTCAGCCCGCCGATGGTTCTATCTGGCAGGACTATCTGATCACCCGGGACCTTGAGAGATGGCGTCAAGCGAGCACTCATGAGTCGCTGGGCACGACGATCGATCCGCTCTTGCTGCTCAACGGGACATCGCCCGAAGTTGTACAGACCCCCGAGGCCCTTCCGCTCCTCCGTGAAATACGCACAGAGGTTCGCGCGCGAGCGTCGGCCCTCATCGCCATCCTGCAGAAGCAAGAGCAAGCGGACTTTCGCCCTTTCGATTTTCTGGGCTACGCGGATTTCGATGAACGAGCTGAGTTCGAGGCGGCGATCGACGAAGCATCGTTCAACTTGGCTCAGTCCATTTGGCGGGTGCCCGAGCGGCTCGCAGAGTCTGGTTTCAAGGGTGTTGACGAACGTGCGTTTCATGAGTTCTTCTGTGAGAACCAGAACATCGTCCAGCGCCTGAAGCCCGTGCCCATGGAAGTGCGCATCGGCGGCCCCCGATTCATCCGGGACGCGCTCCATCTATCGGGTCTGAGCGCAGAGCAACGCGACGAGTTGCAGGCCGTGCTGGCGGAGATAGAAGCGGCGTATAGCGAGGCTCTGGACATCGAGTACGCGTTCGAGGACTCGTGGCTGCGAAGACCCTATTCGCCGGAGCGGTCGGTCTTGCCGCCAGAGTACTTTGCGATTGTTCGACGGATATCCATGGGTCCGGACGAAATCGCCTCGCTGCTGACACTCCCGCAATGGCTCGAGCTCATCCACCGGGACGAGGCTTGGGGTAGCGAGCTGTACCATTTTCATCCCGACTACGAGACGTTCGATTGGTCCACGCTCGACTTCGAGTCACTGATCCCGAAGTAACTAGCCAGCCTTCATCGCCCCAACCAGCCGCTCCACCACCGCCCCCGGATCGTCCGCGCTGCACACCACGCCGCTCACCGCGATGCCTCGGACGCCCGCTTCGCGAAGCGTGCCGATGTGGTCCGGACCGATGCCGCCGATGGCGAGGTGGGGGGTGTCCGGGTGCTTCGTGAGCACCTCGCGCGCGAGCGTCGGGCCGGCGACGGAGCCGTCGGTGCGTCCGCCGGGGTCGGGCTTGGTGCTCGTCGGGAACATCGGGCCGAGGCCGAGCATGTCCGCGCCGGCGCGCAGCGCTTCCGTCGCCTGGTCGAGCGTCGTCGCGCTCACGCCGATGCACACGCCGTCGCCGACGATGCGCCGGGCTTCGCCGACGGGAGATCGCTCTGGCCGAGGTGCACGCCGTCGGCACAGGCCAGCGCCGCGATGTCCGGGCGGTCGTTGATGACCATCGCCGCATCGTGCTCGCGCGTCAGTTCGCGCAGGCGCAGCGCGCGATGCAGCAGCTCGCGCCCCGACAGGTCCTTCTCACGCAGCTGGAGGCAGTCAGCGCCGGCTTCAAGCGCGGCGCGGGCGATGTCTTCCCACGCCCGCGTGCAGATCGACTCCGTGACCAGCACGCACAGCGACCATTGGCGATGGACCGGGCACGGGCAGCGCGGGCACGGACACCGGTCTGGTCGCTCGCTGGTCATGTCAAAGCCTAGGCGAGCCGATCAGCCCGCCATCGCCCCCATCTTGGCCGACGCCGCCTCGAGGGCGCGGTCCACATCGGCGATCAGGTCGTCGCAGTCCTCGATGCCGACCGACAGGCGGATCAGCGCATCGTCGATTCCGAGCACCGCCCGCTGTTCCGGCGGCACGGAGGCGTGGGTCATGATCGCCGGGTGCTCGATGAGCGATTCGATGCCGCCGAGCGACTCGGCGAGGGTGAAGATGCTGACGGTTTCGAGGAAGGCCTTGGCCGGTTCGAGCCCGCCCTTGATGAAGAAGGTGATCATGCCGGTCCCGCCGCCGCCGGTCGCTTCCATCTGCTTCTTGTACACGCCGTGCTGCGGGTGGCTCTCGAGGCCCGGGTAGACGACGCGATCGACGAGGTCGCTGGCTTCAAGATGCTTGGCGATGCGCAGGGCGCTGGCGTTGTGGCGGCGGATGCGGACATCGAGGGTCTTGAGCCCGCGCAGGGTGAGGTAGGCATCGAACGGGCCCATGACCGAGCCGATGGCGTTCTGCAGGAAGCGCAGGCGCTCGGCGATCTCGGGCTTGCCGGTGACGAGGATGCCGCCGACGACATCGGAGTGGCCGTTGACGTACTTGGTCGAGGAGTGCATGACGATGTCCGCGCCGTGCTGAAGCGGGCGCTGGTTCACCGGCGAGCAGAAGGTGTTGTCCACCACGACGAGGCACTTGGGGTTGACCTCGTGAGCGATCTGCGCGACGCGCGCGATGTCCACGATCTTCAGCGTCGGGTTGGTCGGCGTCTCGACCCAGAGCATGGCGGTGTCGGGACGCATCGCGGCACGGAGTTTCGACTCGTCGGTGAGGTCCACGAAGTCGATGTCGAGGTTCTGCGTGCGCTGGCGGACCTTCTGGAGCAGGCGGTTGGACCCTCCGTAGATGTCGTCCATGGAGATGATGTGCGAGCCGGCGTCGATGAGTTCGAGCGCGGTGGCCATCGCGGCGAGGCCGGAGGCGAAGGCGAACCCGCCGCAGGAGGCATCGGTGTCCTCGGAGATGGTCGAGCCCTCGAGGCGGGCGATCATGCGCTCGAGCGCGTAGCGGGTGGGGTTGTGCGAGCGGGAGTACTCGAAGCCCTTGTGCACGCCCGGCGATTCCTGGGCGTAGGTGGTGCTGGTGAAGATGGGGGGCATCACGGCGCCGGTGACGGGTTCGGCGTGCTGGCCGGCGTGGATGACCTGGCTGGCGATGCGGAGATTCGAGTGGTCGGACATATCAAGACTCCCGGACGGATGGGTCGGTGATGGAATGCGAAGCGGGGGAAGGTGCTTACTTGAGCTGGCGGCGAAGGTAGTTGATGAGGTCGATCTTGGTGATCAGGCCGAGGTACTCGCGGAACTCGGTGCCTGCGCCCTTCGGCGGGTTGTCGTCGACGACGATGGCGACGCGGTGGCGCGGAAGATCGGGATCAGGTCCTCGACCTTGGCGGTCGGCGAGATGGTCTCGAGGCGGGTGGTCATGAAGTCCGACACCGGGCGCGACAGCGCCGAGTCGCCCTGCACGACCGCCATGAGGATGTCGCCCTCGTCGATGATGCCGACGACCTTGTCGTGGTCGCGACCGGTCGAGGTGAGGTGGACGGTTTCGACCACGGCCATCTGCGAGATGTTCTGCAGGTCCATGACCTTGATGATCTGGCTGAGCGGGTCGGTCGGCTTGGCGACGTAGTCCTCGCGATGGGCGTGACGACGCGCGATGATGTCTCGCAGGTCGCCGGCCTTCTCGCGATCGATGAAGCCGTTATCGATCATCCAGTAGTCGTTGAACATCTTGCCGAGGTACTTGGCGCCTTGGTCGCAGATGAGCGTGACGACGTTCAGCGGCTTGTCCTGCTTGGCGCAGAACTTCTTGGCGGCGGCGATGAGGCAGCCGGTGCTGGACCCGGCGAGCAGGCCCTCCTTGTCGAGCAGCTCGCGGGCCGCGTGGAAGGACTCGGCGTCGGTGACGGCGATGGCTTCGTCGACCACGTCGAGATCGCAGATGTCGGGGACGAAGTCTTCGCCCATGCCCTCGACGAGCCACGACCCGGCTTCGACCTTCTCGCCCCGGTTGATCAGGGGTTCGAGGATGGAGCCGGCGGGGTCGGCGAGCACGATCTTGCAGTTGGGGTTCTGCTCTTTGAGGTAGCGCCCGACGCCGGAGATGGTGCCGCCGGAGCCGACGCCGGCGATAAAGACGTCCACGCCGCCGAGCGCTTCGAGCTGGCGGTGGATCTCGGGTCCGGTGTGCTCGTAGTGCGCGGCGGTGTTGAACTCGTTGGAGAACTGATTGATGTAGATGCTGTTGGGCGTCTTCTCGGCGAGGCGGGCGGCGACGTCCTGGTAGTACTCGGGGTGGCCCTTCTGGACATCCGAGCGTGCGAGCACGACCTCGGCACCCATGGCGCGCAGGTGCTGAATCTTGCCCTCGCTCATCTTGTCGGGGACGACGACGAGCATGCGGTAGCCGCGCTGCCCGGCGACGAGGGCGAGACCGAGACCGGTGTTGCCGGCGGTTCCCTCGATGATGGTGGGCTTGGGGTCCGCGTTGGGGTTCAGACGCCCGTCACGCTCGGCGGCCTCGATCATGCTCAGGCCGATGCGGTCCTTGATCGAGCCGGCGGGGTTCATCATCTCGAGCTTGCCGAACAGGCGACAGGGGCCGGAATCGAGGTTGTTGAGCTCGAGCATCGGCGTGTTGCCGATCATCTCGAGGGCGGATCGGTAGACGGGAGCGAGGGATCGCGCCTCGCTGGAAGCGGGGGTCGAAGAGGTCTGGGTCATCCCGACAGTCTAACGGAGGACCGGAAGAGGGATGGGAAGCCTGAATCGCGGATCGATGCGGACCTGGCGAAAAACAGGCAGTTTTGACCGCCTCGATTTGGCGCTGATTCCCATGAAATGCTTGGTGAGGCGGATGGCTGGGGGTAGGTTGAAAGTAGAGGCGTCGGCCGCGCGGGTCGGCGGAGGATTTGAGGAGCGACAAGATGGCGATTTCGATGAACGCGCGGCGGCTGTGGTGCGGGCTGGTCGGTTTTCTCGCGTTGGCGGCTACGGCCTCGGCGCAGACGCTCGTCGGCGGGAACATCGGTGCCGACACGACCTGGAACCTCGCCGGCAGCCCGTACGAGATCACTTCGAACGTTACGCTGATCGGCGGTGCGACTCTCACGATCGAGCCCGGCGTCGTCGTGCTCGCGAACACCAATACAACGCTTCAGGTTTCGAGCGGGCACCTCTCGGCGGTAGCGACGGTCGGCTCGCCGATCCTGTTCACCTCGGTTCTCGACAGCGCGCCCGGGCAGTGGGACGGCCTGATCGTGAACGGCGCGGCGGCGACCGCGGACTTGCAGTTCTGTGAGATCCGGTTCGCCGGGCAACCCAACGCGTTCGCGGTCGGCTCCGCTCTGACGACCAGCGCGTCGCCCTCCACCGTTCCTGATGAACTGCACGATCCGAGACTGCTCGGGCTCCGCCTCGTCCAACAGCGGCGTGTACATCGCGAGCGGCGCGATCGCGACGATCTCCGACACCCTGATCGAGAACTGCGGCGACCAGCCCTCGGATTTCGCGGTGCGCGATCAGTCCGGTTCTTCGGTCACCGTGAGCGGTTGTCACTTTGAGTCGAACACCGGGTACGCGGGGCTGGTTGCCGCGTGGAATGTCGGCGGCATCATGGCGAACACCTTCAACGCGAACACGACGAACCGCTTCCGCGTGTCGTCGGGCAGTACGGTCGACGGCGGGGTTATGCGCGCGCAGGGAGCCGGGTTCGAGGGCTTTGAACTTGCGCAGGGCGACCTATCGGTCCCGGCGTTTACAACCTTCACCATCGAAGCGGGCGTCAATGTCTTCGGGATCGATTCCACGGCGGAGTTGATCGTTCAGGGACGGCTGGAGTGCCTGGGCACCGAGCTCGAGCCGATCGTCATGACCTCGTTTGACGACACGCCCGGTACGCTGTGGGACGGCGTGACCTTCAACGGTGCGAACGCGACCGGGCTGATGCAGTGGACAAGCGTTCGTCGCGGCGGCGGCGGCAACGCGTTCGCGGTTCGATCGAACGTATCGGCTGTTAACTCCGGACTCGTGCGATTCGAGAACGGATGGATCTCCGATATCGCGGCGGGCGGCGTGGATTACGGCTGGTACTGCAGCAATTCGGTGGTGGAGATCGTTGGCAGCACTTTCGTGGACTGCGGCGACGCGACAACCGACTTCGCGTTCCATGCGACCTCCAACAACGGGAGCAGCGCGGTGCAGAACTGCCTGTTCTCGAACAACATCGGGCAGTGCGCGCGGGTGCAGCCGTCGTCCGTGCAGGGATTTTCCGGCTGCGAGTTCAGCGGCAACAGCGTGGCGCGGATCCGCGTGAACTCCGGAACGACCTCGGCGGGCGGCATGATGGAGAACATGGTCGGTCTGGACAGTTGGGAGCTCGACAACGGTGACGTGACGGTGCCTGCGGGCGTGACGCTGACGGTCGGGCCCGGCGCCTGGGTCCGCGGGCTGAATGCGTCCGCGGAACTGCTGGTCCAGGGGCGTCTGGAGTGCCTGGGGACCGCGGGCGAGCCGATTGTGATGACTTCTGTTGACGACACACCCGCCACGCTTTGGGACGGGGTGACGTTCAACGGCGCGAACGCGACCGGACTGCTGCAATGGACGAGCGTCCGGCGCGGCGGCGGCGTGAACGCGTTCGCGGTTCGATCGAACGTGTCCGCCGTGAACGCTCCGGATGTCGTGCTCGAAGACTGCGAGATCTCCGACATCGATACCGCTGGCAGCGACTATGGTCTCTACAACTCGAACTCGGCGGTCTCCTGCGTGCGAACCGTGTTCCGCAACTGCGGCGCCGATCTGAGCGACTTCGGGTACTTCGCCGCGGCAGCGAACGGCTCGATCGCGCTCGAAGACTGCGAGTTTCAGAGCAACATGGGTCAGTGCGCCCGCGTCCAGCCGGGATCGCTGCAGGACATCACCGGCGGGTCGTTCACGGGCAACGCGATCGGGCGCATCCGCATCGCAGCCGGGAGCACCGCGGTCGACGGCGCGATGGAGCACATCCCCGGCATGGACGGTTGGGAACTGGACACCGGTGATGTGAGCGTGCCGGCGGGCGCCATCCTCACCGTGGGTCCGGGCGTTCGAGTGTTCGGTATCAACAACACGGCCGAGCTTCTCGTGCAGGGACGCCTTGAGTGCCTCGGCACGATGGCGGAGCCGATTCTCATGACCTCGTTCGATGATACGAACGCTGACACTTGGGACGGTGTCACTTTCAACGGCACCAACGCGTCCGGATTGCTGCGCTGGACCACCGTCCGCTACGGCGGAGGGGTGAACGCGTTCAACGTCCGTTCCAATGTCAGCGCGGTGAACAGTCCGGATGTGGTTCTGGAGGATTGCACGATTTCGGATATCTCGACGGGCGGCAGCGACTACGGCGTCTACAACTCGAACTCGGTCGTGAACTGCATCCGGACCGAGTTCCGCGACTGCGGCGATTCCGGCAGTGACTTCGGTTTCTTCTGCGCGAGCCCGAATGGTTCGTCCGCGCTCGTCGAGTGCGGTTTTTTCGGCAACATCGGCGTGTGCGCTCTGGTGCAGGCCAACTCGCTGCAGGACGTGTCGATGTGCGTGTTCTCGGCGAACACAAAGAACCGGATCCGGGTCCGGTCTGGCAGCACCGCGCTGGACAGCGTCATGCACGCGATGGCGAGCCACGAGGGGTTTGAACTGGATACCGGCGATGTCTCGGTCCCCGCGGGAGGGGTGCTGACGATCGATCCGGGTGTGACGGTCTTTGGGATCAACGACACCGCCGAGTTGATTCTGCAGGGTCGCCTGGAGTGCCTCGGCACCATGGCGGATCCGATCCTCCTGACTTCGGTCGACGACTCGGCTTCCAGCGTTTGGGATGGCATCACCTTCAACGGCTCGAACTCATCCGCATTGATGCAGTGGACAACCGTACGCCACGGCGGAGGCGGAAACGCTTTCTCGGTGCGTTCGAACGTCAGCGCTGTGAATTGCCCGGATCTCGTGATGGAGAACTGCACGATTTCGGACATCGGCACCGGCGGGAACGACTTCGGTCTGCACTTATCGAACGCGGTATCAACGATTTCGGAGTGCGCCTTCGAACGGTGCGGGCTTGCCGAGACGGGTTCGGCAGCGCTCAACCATGTCAACGCAACCACACGTGTCGAGGACTGCCTGTTCGACGACAACCCCGCGGTCGGCCTGAGCGTTTCCAACGGCACGCTCTCGCTGTCGTGCACCTCGTTCACCGGCAACGGCACCGGGCTTCGGCGCAGCGCCGGAACGGTGTTCGCGAGCGAGTGCAGCTTCGAGAACAACTCGCAGTTCGCGGTGGAGAACACCAACAACGCGCAGTTGAATGTGTGCTGCTCGTGGTGGGGCGACGCGACGGGTCCGGGCGCTCCGGGCGGCTCGGGCGCGGGCGACCCGGTTTCTGAGAATGTCGGCTTCAGCCCGTTCTCGGTGAGCAGCGCGGCGTGTGGTTTCGATTGCCTCATGGGCGACGCGAACAACGACGGGTTCATTGACCTCGCGGACCTGAACCTCGTGCTCGGGAACTTTGGTGACGCGGTCGAGGTCGGGCGCGACGGCGACGTGAACGACGACGGCGTTGTGGACCTCGCGGACCTGAACCTGGTCCTGAGCGGGTTCGGCGACGCGTGCGAGGCGTCCGCCTGAGCGGCGGTTCAGAAGTCTCTGCCGCGGAAGCCGTCGGTTGTGGTGAGGACGGGGCCCTGGCTGTTGAAGTAGGGCTGGTTGGGGACCCCCTGGTCGTCTGCTTCGCCGAGCGGTCTTGTGTCGGCGTGGCCGTCGAAGAAGCCGATGGGGACGGGGACCAGCGCGCGGCGCTCGGCGGAGCTGCTTCCGATGTTCGGGCGGCGCCGGTGCGCGATCAGCGGGTTCTCGTAGAGCATGCCCTTGGCGCTCGGTGAGGCGAGCGTCGAGAGGCGCTGCGGCGCGAGCCAGCGGCAGATCGGGTCGGGACCGATCGCGCAGGATTGGTTGGCGCCTTCGGCCCAGTACTGCGGGGCGGCGAAGGCGGTTTCGGTGAGCTTGTAGTCGTTGAGGTTCGGGTAGCGGGTCCAGTCATCGTTGCCGCGAGACGGGCTGATCCAGGCGTTGGTGCGCTCGCCACCGGCGGACCAGACGACGAGGTGCCACAGGTCGGAGTGGCCGAACCAGGAGATGTTGGACTCGAAGCCGGTGGGTGTGGTGGCGAGGCAGCCGGGCATGCCGGCGAACGACCAGTCGGGGTTGACGGGCGCCATGGGCATGGTGCCGGAGTCGGCTTCGGCGAGGGCGAGGATGTCGATGACGTTCTGCCGGACGTTGGATGCGCTCTTCGTGTCCTCGCCGAGGATCTTCGCGCGGTTCAGGGCGGGCAGGAGGATGGCGATGAGGATGCCGATGACGGCGATGACGACGAGCAGTTCGATGAGGGTGAAGGCGCGGTGCTTCATAAGTTCATTCTACTGCTGAACTTCGCGGGGCTTGCGTCCATTTTTGGCGGATGAGTCTCCGGCCCCACGATGGGGGGGCGCCGTCAGGGCCACTGGGTCGCGCCGCGTTCGCGCAGCACCCGGGATATCTCCTCTGCGAATGCGCCCTCGGCGGACGCAGAGGCCGGTTCGCTGCTGATGAGGATGCTCGTGCTGTCGTCGGAGTACATGATCAGCGCTTCAAGCCAGACCCCGTCGGGGGTCTGGAACCGGACGGTCCGCTGCTCGAGAATCACCTTGGAGCCGTCCCGCTCAACCGAGCGGTACTCGGAGCGTTCCTGGTAGGAGGGGAGTCTGGTTGCGCCGGTCCCCGGAACCGGCTCCGTTGCGCCCACGGCGTAGGCGGCGTTGGTGACCGCCAGATTGACCGCATCGTTCGCGGCGGTGACGAGGATGGTGTCGCCAGCGAGCACGGTAAAGGACGCGGGGTCGGGCGAGTCGGTCGTGCAGCCAGGAGCGGTGGCGAGGCAGAGGGCGAGCAACAGCACGGGCATCGGGGGGCGTGGCATGACGAATTCCTCCGCGTTGAGTGTATAGCGGAGAGGATGCGCGACAAACAAAAACCGCCCGTCGAGCGGGCGGTTGGTGGGGGGTCGGGTTGGGGCGTTGGCCTATTCGAGGGCCGCGGCGCCCGAGATGATTTCGGTGAGTTCGGTGGTGATCTGGGCCTGGCGGGCGCGGTTGTACTTGCGTCCGATGAGGCGTCCCATCTCGCCGGCGTTGTCGGTCGCGGCCTTCATCGCCACCATGCGGGCGACGTTCTCGGAGACCACGGCGTCGAGGAACGCCTGGAACAGCGTGGCCTTGACGGTCTCGGGGAGCAGCGAGCTGAGCAACTCGGCTGGCTCGGGGGTGAAGTCGTACTCGACGCTGCTGGTGCCGGCGGTCTCGCCCTCGGCGTGTTCAACGGCCGGCGGCTTCAGCGGCAGGAGCTGGAGCACCGACGGGCGCTGACGCGAGGTCGAGATGAATCGCATGTAGACGACGTGGACCGAGGTGATCTCGCCGTCGGCGAAGCGGTCCATGTACTGGCGGGCGAGCTTCTCGACCTCTTCGAAGGTCGGCTTGTCGCCGAACTGGTTGTGGGCGGCGTCGATGGCGAACTTGTTGAACTTCAGGACGCTCTGGCCCTTGCGTCCGACGACCTCGAGGTTGTAGTCGTCGAGGGTGCGCAGGTGCTTCATCGCGGCGCGGAGGATCGAGCCGTTGTAGGGGCCGCAGAGGCCGCGGTCGGAGGTGATGACGAGGACCAGCGGCTTCGCGCCGGGCTTGAAGCCGTCGCGCGGGCCGTCGATGAGTTCGTGGGAGATGTTGCCGGCCTTCTCCGCGAGCTCGGTGACGAGATCGAAGATGCCCTCGGTGTAGGGCTTGGACTGGGTCGCGCGCTGCTGGGAGCGGGCGAACTTGCTCGTGGCGATCATCTGCATCGTCTTGGTGATGCGACGAATGGACTTGATCGCTTTGATGCGCTTCTTGAGATCGCGTGTGTTGGCCATGGGGCGAAGAGTGTAGCGAAGGGGCGGATTTCGGGCCAGCGAAGCGGGGTTTCGCAGCGAGATTTTGCAGGAATGACGGGAGTTTTCAGGATTGGGTGGCGTGGGCTAAGCCCGACCAAGTCGGGCGCAGGCCACGGGGAGCCGGAAGGGCCGCTCCGCGCTCCGCGTGGCCTGCGCTGCGCTTAGACCACGGCACCCTCCGGGTCGGTTCAGGAAGGCTCGTCCTCGGGCTCGATCCGAACGGGCCGAGGCTCGCCGGGGCTTCTCCTGTCTACGGGTGGGACGGATTGGGAGTGTCCGGGGCCGGTTTCGATGCGTGGGGGCTGGTCGCAGGAGAGGACGAGGCCGTCGATCCCGAAGCGGATGCCCTCCGGCAGGTCCGGCTCATCGCGGGCGTGGAGGATTTCGTGGGCGATGTGGATCAGCCAGGTCTGGTCGGCCCCGAGTCGCTCGGCGGCGTCCACGGCCCGGTCGAGATTGAAGTGCGTCGGGTGGGAGCGGTGGCGCAGGCCGTCGAGGGCGACGGCGCGTAGGCCGGTGAGGGGCTGCCAGGATTTCGGGGGGATGGCCGAGGTGTCGGTGCACCAGGCGAAGGGGAAGGGGTTGTGCGTCGAGGCCTCGACGCGCCGGGCGAGGTCGGTGCCGGGGACCGGCTCGATGCGGAAGCCGAGGATGGGCAGGTGGCCGTGGAGCAGGCGGACGGGGGTGAAGCGCATGCCGTGGATGTCGATGGGCGCTGCGGATCCCCCCTGCGAGGCGGGCAAGCGCCCGGAGCGCGGGTCGGGCGTGTTCGCCCCGTCGGGGTCTTCGATGCGGCGCTCGATCAGGTCGGCGACGAAGGAGTCGTTGATGTTCGCGCCCTTGTCGAAGACATGCTTGTAGACGCGGTGCAGCGCTTCCCAGACGCGCTCCTCGGCGTAGATGTCGATGGGGCTGCGCATGGCGACATTGAAGCGCCGCACATCGTCGAGGCCGAAGAGGTGGTCCACGTGGTTGTGCGTAAAGAGGATGGCATCAGCCCGCCAGAGGTCGTGCCGGAGGGCCTGGGTGCGCAGGTCGGGCCCGGCGTCGAGCAGGACCACGCGGGATTGCCCGGAATCATCGGTCCAGCGCACGGCGGCCCCGGTGCGGGTGCGGTTGTCGCGCGGGTCGGGCGAGCGACAGGTGTCGCAGGCGCAGGCGATGACCGGCACGCCGCTGGAGGTGCCGGTGCCGAGGAAGAGGATTTCAGGGAGGGGGGAGGGCACGGGGGAAGGGTAGCGGGGGAGGGTGCGGCCTGGCGCGGACACCGGGGTATAGTGCGATAAGCGGTCCTCGCGGGCCGGAGTCATGATTCGGTTTTGCAGCGAGGGATTGTCATGCACGAAGCGAACGGGAATGAATCGTCGGATCGCGTGATCGGTGCTGGCGGCTGCTCCTGCGCGATGAACCGGCGCGGGTTCCTCGGGGCGTCGCTCGGGTGCGGGGCGTATGTGGCGATGGCGCTGGCCGCGGCTCCGGTGATGACGCGTCGCGCGTTCGCGCAGCAGCCGAAGGGCGAGGCGCAGCTGACCACGCCGTTCGCGCGGGTGGAGAAGATCGCCGACGGCGTGTGGGGCGGTGGTGTCGGTCACTTCGGGCGGCGACTACACGACGGTGTCCAACGGCGGCATCGTCGCGGGGCGCGACGGCGTCCTGTGCATCGAGGGCTTCAACACGCCCGCGGGCGGGCGCTGGATCAACCAACTCGCCAAGGAACTGACCGGGCGCTGGCCCGACTATGTGGTGCTGACGCACCTGCACGGCGATCACTCCAACGGGCTGGAAGGCTACCTGCGCCAGGACGGCGGGCCGAAGATCATCTCGACCGCGACGACGCGCGAGCTGATGGCCGAGCGGGCGGCGACGGTCGGCGGTGAGCCCGACGACATGGGGCTGGTGAATGCGAACATCAAGACCGTGCTCCCCGACGGGCTGATCCCAGCGCGCGAGGAGCGTCTGACGATCGATCTCGGCGGACGCTCGGTGACGCTGCGCCAGCGGATGGGTCACACGCCGAGCGACCTGACGGTGCACGTGGATTCGCCGCGGGTCGTGTTCACGGGCGATCTGGTGTTCAACGGGCTGTTCCCGTTCTACGGCGACGCGATCCCGTCGCGCTGGATCGAGGCGCTCGACAACCTGCTCGACGACGACGAGACGACCTATGTGCCGGGTCACGGGAGCCTCGCGAGTCGCGAAGACCTGAAGCCGTACATGGAGCTGATGCTCCACACGGCGGAGGCGGCGAAGCGGGCGATCGCGAACGGCGTCCCGGCGAGCGAGGCGTGGCAGCAGTACACGATCCCCGAGTCGCTGGGCGAGTGGGGCAAGTTCCGGCCGGATGTGTACCGGTTCGCGTTCGAGGCGTGGGAGAAGGAGCTGCGCGGGTGAGCGCGGTCTAGAGGCCGCGCGGGCGGATCGAGCCGAAACGCACGGTCTCCTGAACAGGGCGCGGCAGATCGGCCCGCTGCTGGGGGGCGAGAACGGCGCTGATCTGACGCCACGCGTCACGGTCGATCTCGAGGCGCTCGGCCATGATGTTCGAGAGGTTGTCTTCTTCGGCCACGAAGGTGGCTTTGGCGTCGGCGTCGTCCGGCGCGTTCGCGCGGGCGACGGCCCAGGCGAGTTCGGGCGGGAGCGAGGATTCCTCCGAATCGGCAACCGCGTCGAAGAAGGTGCGGGTCCAACGCTCCTTGCGTTTTTCGAGTTGCGAGATCGCGTCCAGAACGCGGGCGCGTTGCTCGTCGGAGAGCGTCGGCAGACTCGACGCGGAACGCACGCGGGCCTCGGTCATGGATGGCGGAACGAGGTGGTCTGTCGCCTGCCGGAAGAATGCGCGGGTGAGGCGGGCGGCGTCGTCCGCGCTCAGGCGCTGCACGATCGGGACGAGGGCCGATATGTTGACATCGCGGACGCGCACCCGCTCGGCGCGAACGTCTTCGAAGATCTCGGCGGCGCGCAGCGGCTCGTCCTTCAGCAGCGTCGGGTACTCAGCGGCGTCGTCCGAATCGAGGATCGTTCGGCGTGCGATCAGGGCGCGGTCGAGACGCTCGGCGTACTGGTCGAGCAGGGCGACGAGTTCGGCATCGGCGTCCCATCCCGGGCGTAGGTGTCGACAAGGCGGATCAGGTCGATCTGCTCACCGGCGAGACGCCCCAGCGGCAGCAGCTCGTTCCGGCGCAGCTCCCGTTCGACCTTCGGCCAGAGTTCGACCTGCTGCTGATCGAGCAGCAGGCGCAGATCCGAAACGAGCGACTCGCGGAGATCGTCGCGCCGTTCGTTCCACTGCTCGGTCAGTTCCTCGGCTCGCCCAAACGCTTTGCCGTCAGCGCGGTACAGCGATTCATCGATCAGGGCGATCACCTCGGACTCGACTGCCGCGGCCTCGGTCTGGAACCGATCGAAGAACTCGTCGTACAAGGCGTTGGTGAGTTCGCGCTGGTCGGGCGCAAGGCCGATGATCGCATCGATGATGCGCAGTTCGGATCGAGTCAAGGGCGGGGAGGTATCGAGGCGGCTCAGCGGGTTGCCGACGAACTTCTGGGCCATCGCGGGCAGTGCAACGAGCAGCACGACGAGGCCGACGGTCAGCGTCTTGAGCGAAGCGGTGCGGGTCATGGTGAACTCCGTCGGGCGAGAGGGTTAGAGAGCGCAGGATAGCCCTGAAGTGAGCAGAGACGCGCGGGCGGCGTCGATCCGTCGGTGCGCTGAGAAATCTACTGTTCAGAGCCCGAACCAGTTGATCTGCGGGAACCACACGGTTTCCATGTCGAGTCTGGGCAGTTCGGCCAGTTGGTCACGGCTGAGGATGGGTTTCACGGCGTTCCAGGCGGCGCGCTCGCGTTCGAGGCGGGCGGCCATGGCCTCGTCGAGAAGCGGCTGGGGCTGCTTGAGCGATTCGTGCGTCACGTGCTCTTCACCCGCGGCCCGGCGCTCGATCTCCTCGTGGAGCATGGCGGGCAGGATATCCATCTGCGTCTGGCTGAGGGCCTCAAAGAGGCCGCGTTTCGTGTCGAGCGAAGTTTCATCGTAGCGGGTCAGCACTTCGGCGATTCGTGCGCGCTGGTCGCTGGTGAGGTTGGGCAGCGCGCGAGCCGCATCGATGCGCTGCGCGAGCGGCGAAGCGGGGATCGCGCGTTCGATCGACTGCTCGTAGAACGCTGTGGCCAGATCGGTGTGCGTCTCGCTCGGCAGGTGGGCGCGCAGCCGATCGAGGGTCTGGGTGTTCAGTTCGAGCACGCGCTTGCGCAGATCGAGCGACTCCTTGAGCAGCGCGAGCGCACGCTCCGGGTCATCCTGCTGCATCGCGTAGAAGCCATCGGTCTCTTCGCTGTCGAGGAACCGCTTCCGCGCGACGATCGCCCGGTCGATCTGGTCGGCGTAACGCTCGAGTTCGGCGACGAGTTCCGGATCGTCGGCCCAGCCGTCGATGTGCGCATCGACCAGGCGGATCAGGTCGATGCTCTCCCCGGCGATGCGCCCGTCGCCGATCTGGTCCTTGCGCCGCAGCTCGCGTTCGACTTTGTGCCAGAGTTGGATCTGGTTCTTGTCCATGAGCAGGCGCAGGTCATCCACGAACTGCGCCCGCATCTCTTCGACCCGCTGGTTCCACTTCGTGACCCGGTCGGACCCCTCGTGCAGCGGCTCCTGCTTCTGTGTGATCGCGGCCTCCTCGACCAGCGCCTCCACCTCCAGGCGCACGGCGGTCGCTTCGTCGCGATACCGGTCGAAAAACTCCGAGTGCAGCGCATCAGTCAGTTCGCGCTGCGCCGGCGTGAGCCCGAGGATCGAGTCCATGATGCGGAGGTCCGCCCGTGTGAACGGCGGCGTCTCGGAGACACGCAGGACGGGGTTGCCGTAGCCGGACGCACCGTATTGGGCGAGGGCGGGGCAGGAGATCGTGACGATCGCGAGAGCGATGAGCAGCAGAAATCGCATCGGGCATCCTCCCTGAGAGTCAGATGCCATTGTGCCCTACGGGTTCGGCGATTGCGAGGATCTATGTTTCGATGGAGGGGTACGTGTCGCGGTGCGGCAAAGAGGCCCGACGGATGCTCGGTCAATCGCTCGCGTTGGCTTCACCCGTATCAACGCGGAGGAGTTCAGCGTTCAGCCGATTGACGACGTCCCTGTTGTGCTCGTAGACCCAGTTCGAGAGGAAGGCCAGATCCCAAAGCCAGAGTGCTGCGGTCGAGAGCGCGACGCCGATCGGGAACATAAGCAATGGCTTCGGCGCGCCTAGCGAGTGAAGGAGTACCCACAACGCGACGGTCAGGAAGTACGCAGCCGGGATGAGCAAGGCTGAGCGTGAGAACCCGAGATAGAACCGATGCGCGCCGATCGGGAAGAAGAAATAGAACAGGAGGTAGCCCACGAAGGTAGATTTGCTTTGAGGGTGGTACGCGAAGAGCAACTCTTCGGTGCTCGCTCGTTCATCGGGCGGAGTCGATTCCAGGAATTCTCGGAACGCATAGTCCAAAGTAGGCCTCCAGGGACTCTCTCTACCCGATCCGCTCCGCCTTCGGCTCCCGACTCATCAGCGACTGGATGCCGTCGATCGGGTCAAGCCCCTCGTTGAGCACGCGGTACACCGTCTCGCAGATGGGCATTTCGACGCCGTGGTCGTCCTTGAGCTGCATGAGCGACTCGGCGGTCGCGACGCCCTCGACCACGCTGTCGGTGCGCTTCAGGTAATGATCGAGTGATTCGCCCTTGCCGAGCGCCTCGCCGCAGGAGCGGTTGCGTCCTTCAGGGCTGAAGCAGGTAGTGGCGAGGTCGCCCGCGCCGGCGAGCCCATAGAAGGTTTCGGCCTGCGCGCCCATGGCCAGCCCGAGGCGCGTCGCTTCGGCGAGGCCGCGCGCGAGCAGCGCGCTCTTGGCGTTGAACCCGGCCTTGAGCCCGTCGAGGATGCCCGCGGCGATCGCGATCACGTTCTTGCACGCACCGGCCACCTCGACCCCGATCGGGTCCTGCGAGGTGTAGATGCGCAGGTAGGTCGTCGTGAACAGGCGCTGCGTCGCCTCGGCGAGCGACTGGTCGTCGGAGGCGGCGATCATCGTGGCCGGGAGCCCACGCGCGAGTTCGGAGGCGATGGTCGGGCCGGAAAGCACCCCGGTCGGGCGGGTGTCGTCCTCCCCCATACATTGCGAGATGACCTGTGTCGGGCGCAGGAGTGTCGAGTTCTCGATGCCCTTGGCGACCGAGATGATGCCGGCGCTCGGGGCGTGTTCGCGGATCGCCGGGGCGAGGCCCTCCCAGACCGGGCGGACGAACTGTGTCGGGACCGCCGCGAGGACCAGATCGGCGCGCTCGAGAGCGGTCTTGGGCGTACCGGTCACGGTGATCGTCTCGTCGAGTGAGATCATGGGAAGGCGCGAGGAGGTCCGGGTCTGCGAAAGCGAACTGGCCGACTCGGGGTCGTGGCACCAGAGCGTCACGCGCGGCTCGAAGGGCTGGGCGGCGGCGATCTGGGCCATAACGAGGCCCATCTGGCCGTCGCCGATCACCGCGAGTCGTCGGATGGGAGATGCTGGCACGCGTGGTTCCTCTGCTGGGCTCGGAATCGGGACAATCCCGCGCCGCATGGTATCGCGCCGCGGCGCGGGCCCGGTGGGCGCGAAAACTGCGCCCGCACCGGTGGGAGAATCCCCGCGGATCGAGCGATCCGGGCGAACCGGGTCCGTCTCCGGGGCGTATGGAGGTCGCCCGCCCGGGTCGGTGCGCCGGCGTCGGCACACCATCGGACCGTTCGGTCTAAGATAGTGGCGTCGCCGGGGTTACGCCTCGGCACGGTGGAACTGTCAACCTGTCGATGACCTGATGCGCGACCCGCGCACGAGGATATCCAGCACATGTCCGATCAACACCGCGAGAACCAGCGCGACCAGGAAGCCCCGGCACCCATGCTGAGCGGCGCTTCGGGAACCGAGATTCACCCCGAGGCCAAGCCCGAGCACGACAAGGCCCATTCCCACAAGGGAGAAGGCATGGCCTGCTGCTCGCACCACGAGCAGAAACTCGAACGCTGGATCCTCGTCTACCTCTGCGGCGGCGCGTTGGTTCTCGCCTCGACCATCATGGGATGGCTCGGCGTCGCCGACGAGGTCCGCAACGTCCCGGCGTTCCTCGGCGCGACCGTCCTCGCCCTCGGCCTGTTCATTCCGGCGGCTCAGGAACTCTGGCGCGGTCGGCCGTCGACTTCTTCGCTCGCGGCGCTCGCGATCCTGGCGATGTTCTCGATCGGCGATTACGCCACCGCCGGGTATGTCGCGTTCATCCTGCTGGTGTTTGACCAGGCCTTCCGTCGTACCGCCTGGGGCGCGCAGCGCGCCATCGAAGACCTCGTCGGCCTGACCCCCGACACCGCGCGGATCGTCGAAGACGGTCAGGAACGCGAGGTCCCTCTCGCCGATGTGAAGGTTGGCATGATCGTCCGTGTCCGTCCCGGCGAAAACCTGCCGGTCGACGGTGTGATCGTTTCGGGCGAGTCGTCCATCAATCAGGCGTCGCTGACCGGTGAAGCGCTGCCCGTCGAAGTCGGCCCCGGCGCGGAAGTCTTCGCCGGTACCACCAACATCAACGGCACCATCGAACTCCGCACGACGCTCGTCGGTGACGACACGACCATCGGCAAGGTCGCCGAACTCATCTCCGAGGCCGAATCGACGCGCACGCCGCGACAGCTCGTCATCGAGCAGGTCGCCCGGTACTTCGTCCCGGTTGCGCTCGTGACGTCCGGCCTGGTCTGGTACATGGCGTCGTCGACCAACAGCGAAGAAGCGGTGCTCCGGGCGATCACCGTGCTCATCGCGGTCTGCCCGGCGGCCCTGCTGATCGCCGGCCCGATCACGATGACCTGCGCGTTCACCGCCGCCGCTCGTCTGGGCATCATGATCAAGCAGAGCCAGTACCTCGAAGCCGCCTCGAACTGCGACACCTTCGTGTTCGACAAGACCGGCACGATGACCACCGGCAAGTTCGCGGTCTCGCGTCTCGCGCCCGCGGAGGGTGTGAACGGTGCGGAACTGCTCAAAGCCGCGGCCGACGCCGAGCAGGCCTCGAACCACCCGCTCGCCCGATCGATCATGCACACCGCCCAGCAGGCGAAGATCACCCCCGCCGGAGGCGTGCAGGCGGAGGAGATCCACGGCGCCGGTGTCCGCGCCAAGACCGACTCCGGCGAGATCCTCGCCGGTCGCCCGAATTGGCTGATGGAGGTCTACCCGGCCATCGCCGACGGGATCGCCAAGGTCGAGGAACAGATCGAGGGCATGTCCGGTGTCCATGTCGTGAAAGACGGTCGCTACCTCGGCGCGGTCGGCCTCGAAGACCGCCTGCGCTACAACACCAAGGGCGTCGTCGAGAAACTCCGCGAGCTCGGCTCGCGCAGCATCGTGCTGATGACCGGCGACCGCTTCGCTGTCGCCAAGCGCGTCGGCAAGACGGTGAAGGTCGACCGGATCGAGGCCGAGTGCCTGCCCGAAGACAAGCACCGCCTGGTGCGTCAGATGACCGCCGATGGCAAGCGCGTGCTGATGGTCGGCGACGGCATCAACGACGGTCCGTCGCTCGCCGCGGCGGATGTCGGCGTCGCCATGGGCCTGCACGGCTCGGACATCGCGACCAACTCGGCGGGCATCGCCCTGATGACCGACGACATCTCTCGCGTGCCCTTCCTCGTGATGCTCGCGCGTCGCAGCCGCGTGATCACCGTGCAGAACGTGATCATCGCCGTCATCGGCGCGATCATCGGTCTGGTGCTCGCGGCGTCGGGCGTATTCACCGCGATCAAGCTCGGCGTCATCGGCGCCGCGGTGTTCCACTTCATCCCCGAGATCCTGGTGCTGCTCAACAGCGCCCGCCTGCTCCGCTTCGGCGAAGAGTTCTCCGAGCAGGAGGGCTTCCAGACCGCGGGCAGCGGTTCAGCCGGTTCGGGTACGCCCGCTGCGCCGACGAAGGCCGCTCCTTCGGCCAAGCCGAAGCTCGCCGCCGCGACGAACTGAGCCGGCTCCGGATTCTCCGCACGGACGCCGCCCCATCGGGCGGCGTTTTGCTGCGCGGGTCTCGAAAAGGTAAAACCGCAGCGGTCGCGACAACGCTCGCGCGGAAGGAGAACCCATGGACGCCGACGACGCCGCCCACGGTCCCAGCAGGCCCATCGAGCACGCCGAGGACTACATCGAGAAGCACGCGCACCAGCATTTCGAGGCGATGGTCGAGAGCGTCGGTGTGAAGAAGTTCGCTGGCGGCATCGGCCTGTCCACCCGCCAGATCAACCGCATCCTCGCCGGCGCACAGCCGAACCCGGTGAACCGTCTGGTGAAGTGCATCCAGTCCTCAACACCGGAAACCGGCGACGCAGTGCTGGACTTCCTGTGCAAGGAAGCGGGCGGTCACTTCATCCGTGACGAGAGCGGGCTCGACTCGGCGGCGTTGAACGCCGTGAAGGAGTGCGCCGAGGCGATCGCCGCGATCAGCGACGGGCGCATCCGCCCGGTGGACGAGAAAGAGATCCGCGAGGCGATCGCGGCCCTGCTCGCGCTGAGCCGGGTGATCCGGAAGATGCGTGAGTCGGGGCATCAGGGGGATCTGGAGATCCCGCTCCGCTAGCGGCCCAAAACCAAAGCGGCCCGGAGCTTGGAGGCCCCGGGTCGCCGGAGGAGAGGAGAGGGAGAGAGCGATTTCCGGCGTCGGCCTGTGCCTTCCGACGCCGGGGGATTGGAGAGAGATTCGCTCATCCCTTTCAGCGAATAGATACGGAGCGGGCCCGGGGTGGGTTCGACTCATGCGCAAGAACCACGCAAAACCCGCAGGTTCCGGGTTCTACCAAGTTCTTGGTAGACGGAGGTTTACGCGATGGTGTCGTCGAGCTGGGACGCCCGATCCAGCGAACGGTTGCGGGCGATGATCCGGATTTCGAGCTCGTCGTCGTCCTCGGGGATCAGCGCGTCGAGTTCCCGCCCGATCCGGGTCGCCAGATCGAGGAACACCAGCGAGATCGGTCCCAGGCGCAGCGACAGGTTCGGGCGGATCGGGACATCCCCGTCCAGCGGGGCGTCGTTGATGAACGAGCCGTGGGTCGAGCCCAGATCGCGGTACACCCACTGGCCATCGTCGATGAGTTCCAGTTCGCCGTGCGTGCGCGATACCGCCGCGTTGTGCAGTCGGAAATCGCAGTCGCGACCGCGCCCGATCCGGACCAGCTTCTGCCCGGTCAGTTCAAGCCGACCGAGGACCGTGGATTGCCTGTCGCGGGCGATGATCTCGAACATGGACGAACCCTTTCCGGTGGGTGTCTCTCTCCCTCCGGCGGCCGGGAAACCCCGACCTCTTCAGATGCATCGTACTGCCACCGGTTCGAAATCCAAAGAAAACCCGGCGACCGACGCGATGGACGCCCACAATACTACAGGAAAACGGCCGGGTCAGGCCTTCGCGGGGTCCACGCTCTCGATGATCATTTCGACGATGCGGTCTGGGGAGAGCCCCTCCGCCGCCGCGGTGTAGTTCAGGACGAGCCGGTGGCGCAGGACCGGCGAAGCGACGCGCTGGATGTGGGCGACGCCGGGCGCGGGTGCCCCCTCCAGAGCAGCGAGACAGCGGGCGCTGAGGAGCATGGCCTGACCGGCGCGAGGGCCTGCACCCCAGGCGATGTACGGCCGCACGCGCTCGGGGCAGGTGGAATCGTCGGGCCTGGTCGCCCGAACGAGGTCCACGGCGTACTCGACCACATGCTCCGGGACCGGGATGCGCTTGATCGCGCCGCGAACAGCGCGGAGTTCCTCGATCGAGAACATGGGCTTGATGTTGTCGAGCTGGTCGGATTCCACCTCGCCGCGCGAGACGATGACGCGCTCCTCGGCGGCCTTCGGGTACTCCATGACCAGGCTGAGCATGAACCGGTCGAGCTGCGCTTCGGGCAGCGGGTAGGTCCCGTCCTGCTCGATGGGGTTCTGCGTCGCGAGCACAATGAACGGGCGCTCGAGCGGGCGGGTCTCGCCGGCGACGGACACCTGGCGCTCGGCCATTGCCTCGAGCAGCGCCGCCTGCGTCTTGGGCGGCGTGCGGTTGATCTCGTCGGCCAGCAGGATGTTCGTGAAGATCGGCCCGGGGATGAAGCGCATCGACCGGTCGCCGGTGGCCGGGTCGGTCTGGATGACCTCCGTGCCGAGGATGTCGGCCGGCATCATGTCCGGCGTGAACTGGATGCGCCGCGTGTCCAGCCCGAGGGCGTGGGCCAGGCATCGGGCGAGCAGGGTTTTGGCGAGTCCGGGAACGCCAATCAACAGCGCGTGTCCCTGGCACAGCGCGGCGACCAGCAGCAGGTCGATCGTCTGCTCCTGCCCGACGATGACCGGGCGCAGCGCGCTGATCAGTTCGCTGCGTTTGCGCTCGAGCGAATCGATCAACGCGAGGGCCGTCTCATCGGCTTCGTTCTGGGACCGGGCGTGTTTGGCGAAATCGGCATCGGGGCTCTG
>CAXIWF010000604.1:22500-56189 GCA_964036045.1 Eutreptiella sp. 'Long Island Sound 2002' | reverse complement strand
CCCACGCCGAAGCGACGGCTAAGGCCCAGGAGGACGCCGCCAAGAAGGAAGCCATCGAGGCCGCGCGACGGAAGGTCGCTGAGGAGAAGGCCAAAACGGAGGCGGAGCTGGCGGCGTTGGAGGCGCAGAAGGCGCAGCTGCAGCAGGCCCGGGAAGCCGAGGCGGCTCGTGCTCGGGAAGAAGCCGAAGCGCGAGCTGCTGCAGCCACCGCCGCCGCCATGGAGGAGGCAGAGGCCAAACTCCGCCGCGATACTCCCCCGGGAGGATCACGAGTGGAGACCCTTCGAAAGCTTTTCGAAGGGGACGCCTCCTCCAGGATGAAGCTGGATGAGGCGGACACGGGCAGCAGTGGGAGCAGTGGCACCACCGCCCATCGACGGAGGAAGGGCAAGGGGAAGACCCCCGAGAGGCCGCGGAGGCCAACGGGTGGACACCCCCACGACAGTGACCCCTTCTTCACCGCCAGTGACGGGGATGAACGAGGCCGTCGACATCGCCAAGTGGTGGCTTGGACGGGCGGAGGCGGCGGAGACGTCCCCATGGAACCGGAAGGTGAGGATGAGGATCTCCCTCCTCCCTACCGGAGCTCCGAGTCCTCCGTGACCGTGACGCCCAGGTGGGGCGACATGGACGAGGATGACGACATGGAGTTCGGCATCACGAGGAAGCGCCCATCCTCGGACCCACCGAGGCGACCCGGCGGAGACCCACCGGGACCCCCTGGCGGAGGACCTTCTGGACCCCCTGGAGGACGCCCACCAAGTGGACCCCCTGGAGGCGGACCACCGGGTGGGGGAGGACCCCCTGGACCGGGCGGACCCGGCGGAGGCCCTCCTGGAGGACCCCCTGGGGACCCCGACGACCCACCAGGGAACGGCGACCCGGATACCACCTGGCGGTGGATTGTCTACCTCCGCAGGAGAGTCCAGTTGCTCGAGCTGGAGGTAGACACGGGCAAGAGCGAGATGGCTCGCATCTCCACGGTCGCCGCGCGCGCGCAGAAGGACCTGGACATCGCCAGGGCCGAGACCAAGTCGCTGACCAACGTCGTCAGCGGCCTGCAGGAGAGGCTGGATGCGCTGGAAGCCCGTGGGAGCGTCGGCAGCGACCACCCACCCCTGGAGTCTGGCTCGTCGGACGACGGCTGGGGACCCGGACCAGGTCCAGGCAGACCCCACGCCCCCGGCGGAGCCCCCAGGAGTCGCCCCAGCGCCAGTGCCCCCTCTCTCACCGCCCCCTCTCACCACAGCGCGGGCCGCCGCAACGAGCGCGTGCCGCCCGGCAGTGGCAGTGAGGAATGGCGCGATGAGTGGCTCAGCGCGGACTACCACAACCGCCGTGCCCCACCGCGGACGCCTGTACGCCCCCGACGCCCGCCACCAGCCCCGGTGCCAATCCCCAGGGCTGGAGGACGTTATGGTGGACTCAGGGATGAGGTCCCCAGAGGAGACGTGGAGTGGGATGTCGGCGAAGGTGAGGACCTGGACCTGGACCTGGAGGAGTTCGACATCAGCCCGCCGCGTGGTGTACGACGGGAGGCCGCTGAACGCAGCCGCCGGCGCCGTGATGAGGATGCGTACATGGATGCAGTACGGCGTGAACATTCCGGTTCAGCGTACGTGGAGGAACCGCGGCGTAGCCACAGGGATTCCATGGAGGAGATGGACGTGGCGGCCGTGGGAGTCCGTGGGCGAGGCCGATGGGAACCTTGGTCGACCTCGCGGCCGGCGTTCATGGTCTCTAAGGCCGCGGACGCCGCCGTGTGGGAAGACTTGAAGGACATCAAGCCCCCCATGTACGACGGCAACCCCCTCAACCTCGACCGCTTCTTGGAGCAGCTGGACGATTGGGGGCTGACCGTCACTGAAGACCTGCCTCCCGCTGATGCGGAGAAGTATGTCTTCAAACGGTTCAGGTACCGCCTGCCGGAAGTGCTCGGAGAGCTATACTTCATGGCGACCAAGGAGGGGAAAGTCAAGACCCTCAAGGAAGCCAAGAAGTGGCTCAACGAGCAGGAGTGGGTGGACGCTCCGCAGGTGGCTGCCAAGCGCTGGAAGTCCATCAAGCTTGAGCATAATGGACGGGAGATCCGCCTACGGGAATGGCGTGACTTCCGAGGGAAATACACCCTCTTCCGCCGCAACGTGGAGGACTGGAACGAGGGTGACGAGCAGGCTCGCCTGCTCTCCATGCTACCGGAAGCATGGATCAAGAGGGTCACCAAGGAGGAATCCAAGAGGGCCAAGTCCAACCACACGGTCAAGATGATGCTCCCCAAGGAGTATCATACGAACGTGGTGGCTTGGGCGAGGAAGAACGTGGCCCGGGATGTCAAACGGCACTCCCTGCGGAACGCTCTTCTCATCACCGTCTCGGGCGATCGCGAGAAGACCGCGATGTGGCGCCTTGACGATTGTGAGTTGAGCGGCCAGACCATCCGTCTGCAGCCCATCCCGGCGCGGATGAGCTGCGACGAGATCCTGGAGTGGGTTGGCGAGGAAGTACTCAAGGAGTACCGAAACCTCCACCACACCCGCGGGTTGAGGCCCAGCGACCGCGACGTCAACTACGTTGGCGAGGGACCTGGCGGGGAAGATGCCATGGACCCAGCGGGAGCCGGCGGCGATGAGACTCTCGTCGACGATGACGACGACGATGAGCCCGCCGAAGTGGCCGTGTGTGCCTTCGTGGCCAAGAACCTGAGCGCGGGGAGCAAGCCGGGAAACTGGAAGCCCCTGCAGCAGGGTTGGAGGAAGCAGGAGAAGAGGGACCCTCGCCACATTGGCGACCCTCCGCTGTCCTTTGGGAAATTCATACGAGCTCACCCGCAGGGCTGTTTCGTGTGTTATGGGAGGAAGAAAGGCTTCAACCATGACCACCGAACATGCCCCGTCCACAAGGCCCACACGGAGGCTTACAAGAAGGCGCACGGGTCGAAGAAGCGTGCGCCCGCGGGTATCCGGGAAGCCAAGATGGAGGTGGACAAGGACGAGCTCGCCAAGCTGATGTCGTCGGTGGGGACCGAGTTGGCCAAGGAGATCCAAGAGATCAAGCGGAACTGGGTCCCCAGGTCGGACAACAAGAACAAGGAGAACAACCAGAACAACCAGAACAAGGACAAGGACAAGAAGCCTACTCGTGGTGAGAGGAGGAAGAAGGGCGTCAACGACGTTGAGGCCGAGGAGAACACCCCCTCTTCCACAACCGACGCCCCCTAGCGGAGCCCCTGCAGCCAAGGGCCCCAGCTAGGGCGGTCGCAGGATGGTGACGTGGGAAGCGCCGATCCATCCCAGTCGGGAGTCGATAAGCACAAGGGGACTGCCGCGGGCGGAAGGCCCAGTCCGGCGCCCAGTCGCGGAAGCGGGGTGAGGGCAAGTGAAGGCACGAACCCTTGCACCCGTCCGTCCTTCGCGACCAAGAACGTGTTTGATGTACTACAGGATCTATCCGAGAGTATCGGAGGATCACCCGGACCGCAGCTGGATGCTGCAGATGGGCAGCCTGAGCCAATTGTCCACGACCTGCACCAGTCGCTTGTGGAGCTTCTGGAACGGCCGGAGATCCTGAGTTTGCACGCCGTGCGCCGTGTCGGTCGCGAGCGGCAGTTGCATCTTAAGGTCCGTGCCTTATGCGGGGAAGTGGAAAAGGTTTTCGACGTGTTGGTCGACGCGGGAGCTCAAGTCAGCTTGGTCAAGGCTGGCCTGCTTCCGCCAGAGTGTCTTACCGACAGTCGGAAACCTGTCAGGCTGAAGGTGGCGAACGGTCAGTACATGGTGGGAGGCACGAAGGAAGCGGCCATCGGGCTGCAGTTCGTGAACCATCGTGAGCTGAGCCGCCCAGACCTCGGCAAGGAAATCCTCCTGCACAGTAGCTTCTACGAGGCCGAGATGGACTGGGACATGATCGTCGGGTACGACTTCATGATGGAGACGGACTCCGGCGTCCTCCCGGCCCAGGCTTCCATGACCCTGTACCAGGACGACCAACTCTCGTGGCTTTCGTCACCTGAGCACCATGTGGAATGCCAATGGATCCACCCCGAACGCAATCAGCTCGAAGTGGCTGCGCTGGACACTGAGCCAACTGGTCCTGCAAACCAGGAGTACGGCGTAAGGCCGGAAGTGGCGAGCCGAGTTGTCGCGGACTTGGGAGCTTCGGATCTGGCCCTGGATGCGTTCTCTTCAGGAACCTCCGCCCATCTGCGGGTGTGTGAGAAGTACTGGAGCGCACAGGACTCCGCGTGGAAGAAGCACTGGGGTCCGCATCAGGGACTGATGTGGATCCATTGCCCCCGTTGGGACATTCCAAGAGCGATAGCGAAGATTCGCAAGGACCGCTCCAAGGCAGTGCTGGTTGTTCCTATGGGATGCACCGAGGAGGAGAGTACCCGACATTGGGTAGCCTCATTGACCAACATGACCTTGAACAAGGTCGTCCTACCGGCTGGAGAGAGTGTCTATCAGGACGCTAAGGGACAGCCCATGCCACCCCAGAGATGGCCAACGGAATTCCACTATGTGGATGGGGGCCTTGATCAGGCCGACACCACGGACTTCGTGTGTGTCAACCGTATCATAGCAGAGCCTTGGAGGCAATGCTTTGCGGTTCCCCCTGTTGACATCGAGGAATCGGACTCCGAAGACCCCCTCACTGAAGAGGAGTGGGATCTGGTTCAGGGGTATATGGATCAGCCCTTTCACGACTGGGGAAACCAGCGTGAGGGCAAAGGCCAGGACAAAGCCTGGTGGGAAGTGGACTCAATCGTCTCTGGTTCCTATGACGGGAATACCTTCGTACAGAGGGTGCTGGATCACATGTCCAGCCAAGACGAGCCGCCTGGCGGTAACCCACCCACCTACGGCGATCTGTTCCGAGGCTAGACCAGAGATGGCCCTTTGGGCCACCTGGGAAGACCACCTGAGCCGAAAGCGAGCGGAGTAGCTACCCCTCAAGTAAGCTCCGTGGTTCAAGTGCCCGGAAAAGCCAAGGCGGAGTCCGATGACTGCCCCAAGATCCAGGCGTTGAGGGCCAGGCTGAAGCCGAAGTATGGCGAGACCTTCTTCAGCGGAAAACCTGTGTTCCCCCCACCGGTGCGTGGACCGTATGGCGAGGCCAAGATACGACTGAAGCAGGACCCCCGTGTGTATCGGCACCGGGAGTTTGCCCTGAGGGGCGAGAGGAAAGAGGCCATGGAGAAGATCCTCCGTGACTTCATCCAGAGAGGCTGGCTTGAGCCGTGCCACTCCGAGTGGGCCTCTCCCTGCTTCGTCGTCCCCAAGAAGGTTGCCGGTGAGTGGCGGCTCGTGGTCGACTACCGCGGCCTGAACGCCCAAACGCAGCACGACAGCTATACGCTGCCCCTCATTGAGGACATGCTGCAAAAGCAACACCGGCGGAGGATCTTCACGGTGATTGACCTGAAACATGGTTATCATCAGATGCCTCTCGCCGACGAGTCCCGTGCCTGCACAGCCATGAGCACTCCACTTGGACCTCTCCAGTGGAAGGTGATGCCCATGGGGGTCACCAACGGCAATGCGGCTTTTCAGCGGATGCTGGAGAACCTGCTTGAGCCGGTGCGCGACTGTGCGGACCCCTTCGTGGACGACGTGATCATCGCGTCCGGGGACCCCAGCATGAGCTACGAGGAGCTCCTGGAGGCACACGAGAGGGACGTCACTCGAGTGCTGGACCTTCTGGTTCGGCACAAACTCACGGGCAGCAGTGACAAGGCCACCATTGCGGTAAGCGAGGTGGTCTTCGCTGGCCACGTAGTTGGGAACGGGCAGCGAAAGCCCATACCTGGCAAAGTGGCCGCGATTGAGCACTGGGAAAAGCCCAAAACGGTCTCTGAGCTACGGGCGTATCTGGGGTTCTGCAATTACTACTCGGGGTATATCAAAATGTATGCCGAGTATGCAGCCCCCATGACGACCATGCTCAAGGGCAACCGAGAGGAGACCAAGAAGGGGTCCAAGAAGGCTCTGGTCTGGACTGAAGAGTCTGACCGTGCCTTTGAGGGGATGAAGCAGGCGCTGCTATCCGCAGTGGGTCTGCACCTCGTGGATCCCGACCGAGGGTTCGTCCTGTGCACCGACGCTTCCGACTACGCCATTGGCGCTGTGTTGGAGCAAGTGCTTGACGACGGGAGGCACGTGCCCGTGGCCTTCTGGAGCCGAGTCCTGGCGGAAGGCCAGAGACGGACGTGGACGCCCCGTGAAAAGGAGGCGTATGCCATCGTCATGGCTCTCAGGAAATGGGCTGGGTACATAGCCCTCCATCCCGTCACCGTCTGCACCGACCATCAGAGTCTGCAGTCGTGGCACAAGGAGCACGTGGACACCCCCTCAGGTCCCGCCTCCCGACGGGCAAGATGGCATGAGACCTTGGCCAAGTTCGACCTTACGGTTGTTTATATTCCTGGAAGGGATAACACCGTGGCGGACTGTCTCAGTAGGTGGGCCTATCCCGCCAGCAAGGGCATGCAGGATATCTCTGCCCATGGCGATGAGGCTGAGACCGCTGAAGCCAAGAGGATCATTGAAATGGAGCGCCTGATGGAGGAGGAGGGGGCTAAATGCTTCGTCGTCATGGCTGCGGATGCCCCCCTCGCAACGAGGGTGAGCAGAGCGGTCAGAGTACTCGCCCCTGAGGGGTCTGAGTCCGACAAGCACCTCTTCCCGGAGTCTTGCCTCCAGGACGACTGGACCGACGACTACGCCAAGTCTGAGGCCTTTGCGGCCGAGTATAGGGCTGTGACCGACCCTGATGACGGGCAGAAGTGGCCAAAGGGGCTCACTGAGGAAGATGGCAAGCTCTACCGGAATGGTAAGCTGCTAGTACCTGAGTCCCGGGGGCTCGAGCTGTGTGAAGCTTGGCACCACCACATGCTGCACCCAGGGGTCAAGAAGCAAGCTCTTGACATGCAGCGTCGGTTCGAGATCGACCATATCGTTCTCTACACCGCCATCAAGAAGGTCAGGAAGGGTTGCTCGGTCTGTCAGGCCTGCAATCCCGACAACCGGAACGTCAAGGGGGAACCCCAATGGACCCCGGTTCCTGACCAGCCCATGGAGAGCGTGGCCATGGACGTCTTCTCCATGCCCGAAGTGCACATTGGCAAGGAGACCTTTGACTGTGTGGTTCTCTGTGTGGACCGCCACAGCGGCTACGTTGTAGCCGTTCCGGCACGCAAAAAGGGGTTGCTTGCCAAGGAAGTGGCAGTCATGATGATTCGTCATTGGCTGACCGTCTTTGACATCCCCCGCACCATTTGCAGTGACCGAGGGCCCCAGTTTACTGGTGGCTGGTTCAAAGCTATGTGTTCCCTCATGGGGATACGTCATGCCAAGAGCGTCGCCTATCTCAGCCGGTCTAACGGCCGTGCTGAAGTGGCTGGACGGCAGCTGTTCGAGAAGCTGCGCAAGATCCACATCACCAATCCACGGCGGAACTGGTTCGAGGAGATGTGGCCTGCTCTGAAGGCCCATCATGACACCCCCACTCCGGGCGGTTTGTCCCCTCACCAGATTCTGTTTGGCAGGGACCCCCTGGGTAGGGGACTTCCCTTGTCTGGTGATGGCATGGCTATGGATGCCAAGGAGTTCTTCGCGCGGCAAGAGCAAACGGCGTGGGACATCCGCCAGCAGCTTGAGAAGGAGCATGCTGAGCGTCAGAAGTCCGCCCCGAGCTCGACAGCGCAGAAGTTCAGGGTGGGAGACCCGGTGTGGGTGATCAGACCCCGCCCCATGGGCACCCACCGCACCAAGACCTGGTTCACACCTGGCGAGGTGGTCCGCAGGATTGGTGAGGACACCTACCGCATCAAGGTGGGTCACGGACAGTTCCGGGAGCGCCACGAGAGTCAACTCCGTGTGCGGGAACCCGACCTCCGTGGCCGACATGTGTCCCTGGACTACGCCAAACATGAGGCCGATTCGGACGACGACTATGCTGAGCAGGACGACTATACTGTCGAGAAGATCCTGGCTCAGCGTCCGAAGGCCTCGGCACCCGGAGGTCTGGAGTTCAAGGTTCGTTGGCGAGGCTATGGGCCGTCCCACGACACCTGGGAACCCGTCTCCTCGTTCGTGCCGCGGGTCAATACTCCCTTCATGGAGTACATCCGCAAGCACAAGACCAAGATCCACGTTTCGGACTTGGCAGCACTCACCCGGGCGATTGCAGCCAGGGGTGCCTGATCAGCGCCCTGAGCTCTCCCCTGATGTGTTGTGAGCGCTTGTGAGGCCGACGAATCGTCCCTTACTTGCTTGCTCTCTTCCATCTTTCGGTGACAGAGTGGCCATATACCCTGCCCTGCTGAATCCAGGGGAGGATGGCCCCTCTCTTCTTCTACTCGTCACTCCCCCCCCTGCTGAATCCTTGGGAAACCAGGTAGGGCGACTGACCTTCATATTTTTGAGCTCTTGGGGCCTTGAAGCCCATACGTCGTTGCGCAACGGATGCTGCTGTCATCGGCATTGCGATTTTTGAGTGTGTGGTCTGGTTCCATGGCATTTCCGGAATCCAGACCAGTCGACGTGTGTCTCGAGACTATATATGGCCTGAACTCAGGCGTTTTCCTGTCCACCCTCCTGCATTGCCTTATCCTGACCGTGGCGTGGTTTGGCGCTCTGTCCAGAGCGTGTTTACACGCCTATTTACCCAGATTATTGCTTGTTTTTCTGCCCTCCAGGATATGTGCATCTGTATGTTAAGTGTCATCAGCCCATCGCTGAGGGATGGACTGCTTTTCACCACGAATCGGGATACAGAGGCGCCTTGAGTCGCCGTGTACATATTCTTACAGCCTGGTCCGGCCTGGACCAGTACTTGATTACATGTTCTTCTGTTTGAGTGCCTGTGATACCGTGTTGCCCTATACGCTGTGATGTGTGGAGATCCTGATGGCGCCAGGCGGGAAGCCCAGTTGCCTGACTACACTCCCAGCGGTCCGCCACTGTCAGTCCCAGTGTGAGCCTACCGATTCGCAGACGCACTTGCATTCGGATGGCGGCCTCCGGTGCTCCTGACCTCGGTCAGTCTGCCTGGGAAACTGGTGGTTTGAGGAGTCGACGCCTCCGCCCACACTGCATGAGGACTCCCTCATGTATGGCCTTCGTGGCAGTAGGGCGAGGCAAAAGACGGCCTTGATGCCCGATCCCTTCAGGAGGAGTTCCCTTAAGATTTGGGGTTCTTAAGGAGTTCGACTATGGCACTCTGGACTCGCGTCGTATGGATATGGACATGGTGCGCCCGAGGAAGGACCCGTGGGGACTCTCCCCAGTCGGCGGGCCTTGGGAAGCTTGGGGTAGCCTGATGGATCTTTGTGGTCGCTCTCGACTTGTGGGACCACCTCGGTCGTCGTGTGTCGCCTATGTTGGCCGTGTATGCCACTGCCACTGTGGTGGTGACCGTAGCAGCCGGCACCCGGTGCGCCTGGTATGGGTTAACGGGTCCTTTGGATGCCGAACAATCGCCGCCAGGACCCGGGACTTGATACTTGATACTATACATGTGCTACGAGCTTATACAGCATCATACCTATCTTACTGTGACTCACTGAAGTGAGGATGTGACACCCCCCCCCCCTTTCAGGAAGTGGTCCTGGGTACCCGCTGCCATGCGTGGGTGTTATCGAGCCCCCCCCCCCGGGTTTGCTCTAAGGAGGGGGGTGAAGCGGTACCCAGAACCCCATGGCCAGGTTACGGCATACAACCGGTCTCCGGTCCACTAACCCCATGTACGGCGTGTTCCGTGCCGTGAAGCCCCGCATCGGCAACCGATGCACCGCCAGCGGAGATTTGTGTACCAGAATATCAGCAATCAACAGGGTTTTATTTTCATATTGTTTCCGTCAATTTTTACGCTTCCGTTCTGATACTCACTGTTTTGACGAAAGTGCTGCCCTGGGTCGTTGTGGGTGCCGGAGGGCTCGGGGCCGGCAAGACCAGTGGGGCAGGCACGCGAGGAGTCTCCCTGGATGTTGTTATTGGGTGTAGAACCGGACACTCGGACACCAACGGAGGCGAGAGCAGCGACAACAGAAGCAAGGTCCATGCTGATTGTGGTCCGGCAGAAAATCCCAGTCTATGAAGAAAATTGAGGGGAATTATTCTAAATACATCTGAGTGTCCAAAACTGTCTGAAAGAATTTAAATAATCCATTTATGTAAAATTGTCTGGCCGATCTGGCCCGCGAGCGCGCGTCAGCGGCAAATGGCGATTCCAGCTAAAATAGTGGAATGCGGCGGATTTACGGGAAATGGACCGCGGAATCAAATCCGGCAGATCAGAAATATATAGGAAATATCCTGTGACTGAGCTGCGAGGCGGCAATTCCGCCGAAGCAAAGAAAATGACCAAAATGTAGCCAATCTGGGCAGAATGTCTGAAAATCTGAGCAGATGGGGCTAGCCGCACTTACACTCCCCCTTCAAAAACACACTGGGGTGTGTCGCTACGTCAACGAAGAACGTAGTGCGGGTAAGTCCCAGAAAAACATAGAAATGTAGCCTCGATGGGGCGAAATCTGCTTGATCTGACCTGATTTGGGCTGAATTGGCACTGAATCAGGCTGGATGAACCTGAAATGAGACAGAATGAGAAGTGACGAACAGTCCTCCGTACAGTAAAACATTAGGTCAAGGGCTAGAAAGCATGTAAACGTATCGAGAATCGATACCAAACCATGCATTGGTTGAGAATGAGGTAGATTATTGGTGGATTGAGTGGGGGGATCAAGAATTGGAGTGACATCTCAGCGCTCTGGCACAGTTTCGCTGTCGCGGGCACGCTACGGTGTCCTCGCCGAACTCTACATCGTGCTATCCCGCTTTTCTCGTTCTGAAAAGTACAGCATGTGGCTCAGATTTGGCGCATCTGGTGGATGATCACAAGATTCAGCAAAAATGAGAATGAATTTGAGCAGAGATTGAGGGGATTAAGCAATCACAGAGAGGTTAAACAAATACACATGTAGTCTACAGACCCTAAGTGAACCACCGAAGGTAAAGATGTGTTTCCGTTCACTTAGATCTAAACAGATCTTCGAGGAATGATGGGAGATGACAAGGAAATTAATCTAAATTGTCCTAACATGAGTAAATTCCCTGAGATGAAGGTGAAATGAAGCGGAATGTGTACAACCGAAACTATCAACATCTTCGTTTAGACTAAAGTTAATATATATTGTCGTTTATTCAGCTCAATTGTGCTTTCCAGCACGCTGGTTGGCGAGCATCTAACAGATTCTATGAAAATGTGGATCATGTGATGATGCATCATGATGGGACATGCTGGCCCTGGATCCTTGGCATGTAACGCGCCGAAGGTTCGCTGAAGGCACTTTACTGACAGTATATAACTGAGAGACACCGAATTTACAGTGGCGGTGGTGTCAATCGACTTGGACAAGGCCAATCTTTCGATGGAGTCCCACAAGACACTTGGATTCACCATTCTCGACAGTTTCTGGTCTAATTGAGCTCACATTGGCGTGTGCCAAAAATACAACGAAGCTTACGGACTTCAGAGGTTGCTGTTAGAAGTCCCTAAAGCTCCTAGATGAAGATTGTCTGAACAATTGACGTCTGGGTTTCGTACAACAGTGGCAGAATGATGGACAAACCTGAGAAATTCAAGGTAAATTTGAGGATCCTGGATCTGAATCTGGACTTTGGCGTCAGCATCACAGCAAATGAAGGTATGATCTGAGTTCCTGGCATCGCATCTGGTGCAGCCAGTACTACAGGGGTTGCCTGTAGGGGTGAATGTCGCTGGCCAGCGTTTTGATTAT
Source organism: Eutreptiella sp. 'Long Island Sound 2002' (assembly GCA_964036045.1). Taxonomy (NCBI): domain Eukaryota; phylum Euglenozoa; class Euglenophyceae; order Eutreptiales; family Eutreptiaceae; genus Eutreptiella; species Eutreptiella sp. 'Long Island Sound 2002'. Next base: position 44,392 of record CAXIWF010000604.1, on the reverse strand, counting down.
GTACATTTGCTTCCATCTGCACGAGTAGCCAAATTCCAAAGATGCACAGACCAACAGAGACAAGATTACCCCGAATCTGCCTGAATTAAGCCTGAGTTTGGTTTTTTCTGAACACGGCAGCACACTCCGTCAGCGTATCTACGCCTTGTCTGCCGAACGGAGACCAAAGAAAAGTTGATTGACGTCAAATTATCAAACATTCGCAGTTCTCCACATCATGACATAAACAGAAAGAATGAACAGTGGATTGAGCAGAATGTGGTAGGATGGCTTCCTCAATTCGGCCAAGCACGAATGCATGTGACCACCAGCCTGTCTGGTCTGGCCCTCGTACGGCTTGGGCGCTGCAGATCAGCGGCCGAACTTGAAGCTTGGTCCTCATTTGGCTCCTGGGCTGGCCTGACCACAGGAGGGGGGATCGACTGATCAGCCCTGGAATGTGGCTGCTGAGGGCCGTAAAAGGCTGGATCTCGATTCACCACAGGTCGTTTTCCGTCGCTCTCCACTTGTCTGTCTGGTTTCGACAAACAATCTGTCAGGAGTACACCAATTTCGGGGTGCTTCTTCAGGAAGTCGATGAACCCCTTGGTGTATCCATGGACAAAAGATTGGGCTGGTTCCCAGTTGTTGTGACTGGAATCAAAGCCCCTCCACTCACACAGAAATTCCCATTCGCCCTTGGCGTCACGTCTTGTTTCAACAATCCTCTTGAGTTCGTACTTCCCCCCTTCGATGACCCGATCGGACAAGTGTTTCGCAGTCCAAAAAAGGGGTTTAACTCGATCCTTGGGGGAGGGGATCTCTCTCTGGAGGCGATCGCCCGAAACGTCAATTTCCCTGCTGACATCCACACGAATCCTCCACCTGTTCTCCCCAAGACGCGCTGTAACAGCGAATGGCCCCTCCCACAAGGGAAGAAGCTTGTCATCTCCGTCCAGGGTGGTTTCGGATTTTCGAAGCCAAACTCGATCATTGACTTCAAAATTGTGGGGGTTTTTTCGACCTTGATTTTGAACCCAAAGCCAGTCAGCTTGATGCTTCTCGATTAATTTCGACACAGATTTATCTGCTCGTTGGACTTCGTCCAAAAACAGCGAAGCATCTTTACAGGGGCGAGGATTATTCAACGGCATGTTCCACCAACACTTCCTTCGTCCAAAGACAATTTCATTTGGAGAAAGGCCATGATACAAAGGCGTGTTGTGGTAACGGCGAAGCAATGCGAAGAGAACTTCCATCCAATGGAAATCCTTTTCACTCGCGAGCTCCTTACGAAGCATATTAATTATAGAGCGGCCGGCTCTTTCACCAGGCAGCGCTCGATACGAGTGGATTTCACATCGGAGGTGGTGGATTCCAAGGCGAGCACACAATTCTCTCCACCATTCGGAGGTATACTCTTTGCCTGAATCCGTCACCACCTCGGATGGGACGTCCCAGCCTCCCATCCAGGTCTGCGCGCACCATTTGGCGGCAGCCTTGCCAGTCATCGACTCAATGTTGCAAGGCAACACTTGAATGTAGCCAGAATGACGGCACTGAATGAGGAGCACACCATTGACTTTTTTGTTAGTCCAATGGCACTCTTCGTCATCGAGCTCACCGAGATAAAAAAAATCACTCGTGACTCTGTTAAAGAGGCGCTCCGGAATAGGATGAGGCCTCAGATGGCCGTGCTTCTTCGCGCTGGGAGGCGTCGAGACAGCACATTGGGCACATCCGGCGGCTACTTTCATGCAATGAGTGTAGAGCCTCGATCCAAACAACCTATGCTTAATCATCGACCACAGTCGACGGCCATGTGCGTGGGGGGACTCCCATTTGTGCCACCAGTTTAACACTCGGGGGGCTAGGGCGTCTGGCACACACAATTTACCCTCCATCCACAGCTTCCCCCCATCCAACGAGTACTCAGGAAAAATCCTGTGAGCATCTTTGGATTTGAGATTTCCAAAGACCTCTTTAAACATGGGATCCTGCAGGTAATCGGACGTCCAGTCACGGATGATCAGGGAATCCTTAGGCAGGGGTGGAGTTTTGGCCGGATCTCGACGCTTAATGCCTTGGATCAACCGAAATCTACTTACTCGTCGGGTGTAGTCAAACCGTTTCACACTCCCTGAGGAGGGATCGGTGACTTTTTCCACGACTTTCAGCGTTTTGGTGCAGATCTCGTGAGCATGCGCCGGATCTGTGATGGCCGTGATGTCGTGACACGGCAATGCGTGCTGTTTAACAGCGCACTGCATGCATGCACGTCGAATGAGTTTCTTTTCTTCCTGATCCCATTCGATGATTACATGGCGGTCCTGCTCCGTACCATGGATGTTGGTACTTTGCAGCCCCTCTGAGGCGGGGTAAGCCCATCGGCTCAGAGCATCCGCTACCGTGTTGTGTTTTCCAGGCAGATACGACACATGGAGGTCAAACAGAGAGAGAAATTCGTGCCATCTGGCCCGTCGACCAGCTGGGCTCGCGACAGTATCAATGTGTTCGGTGGCCCAATACTCCAGAGATCGATGATCCGTCAGGACCTCGACTCGATTAGTGCCAACCCACGATTGGTACTTTTTTAAAGCACAGATGATGGCATACGTTTCTTGCTCACGCGGCGACCATTGCATTTGGCGTGGGGCTAGCTTCCGAGACCAAAATGCAAGAGGGTAATGATCGCCGGTGGCTTCATCAACCTGTTCAAGGACAGCTCCGATCGCGTACCTAGATGCGTTGGTTCTAATGTAGAAGGGTCTGTCAAATTGGGGCACATGCAACGTGGCGACTTCGCAGAGGGCTGCCTTCAAGTGATGGAAGGCCTCCTCGCACTCGTCAGTCCACTTGACACGCACCTTTGAACCTGCCTTGCCCGCATCTCTCCCTACCTTCAATAATTCAGTCAGGGGGGCAGCAAATTTGGCATAATTCGGCACAAAAGTGTGGTAAAAATTGCAACAACCCAGGAATCCTCTCAACTCCGTGATCGTCTCAGGGCGCTTCCACTTCTGAATAGCGACGAGCTTCCCTGGACTGGGTCGTCGAGTGCCATTCTCTAGGAGAGAACCACAAAATTCGACTGATTTTAAAAATAATTTTCCCTTCTTTGGCCCACAAATCAGCTGATTGGCGTCAAGAATATCCAAAACTTGGTTCAGCTGCTTCTCATGTAGGGCCACCAGCTCGGCTTCGGTCAGTCTCTCCCCCTCCGTCGCGTTGATTATGTCATCTATGTACACACTCACGAAGGCACGAAGCTCCGGATGGGTTGTGAACAGCACATCCTCCATCATTCTTTGAAAAAATGAGGGGGCGTTCTTCAGCCCCATGGGCATGACGGTCCATTGGACTGGGCCACATGGCGTGCACATACAGGTGAGAGGTCTGCTGTCCTTCCTCAACGGCATTTGGTGAAAGCCGTGACGGAGATCCAGCACAGAAAACAAACGACCTCTTGCCCTCTTGGCGATTTCCTCCTCAATGAGGGGCAGGGGGTGTGAATCCGCCTTGGTTTCGGCGTTGAGATTGCGAAAATCAACAACCATTCGCCAGCCATCAATGGTGTTCTGGTCTGCAGGCGGTGGCTTCGGGACTGTGAAGGGTGAACAGCACCATTCGCTGGTCATACAACCCTCAAGCCAACCAAATTCCCTGAGATTTCTCTCAATGATTTTTCTGAGAATCTCATGTTTGTGTCCATGATTTTCATAAGGGCGCTGTTTTTTTGCCTTGTACCCTTCACGAAGCTCGATGAAGGCTTCACCGAACTGTCCACGGACAGGGGGGTCTTTGATCAACTTCCCTGAAAGGGTTGTGTCCTTCCGGTCCTCAAAAATCTTTTCTCTTGACTTGGAACACAATTCAGTGTCCACCTGATCGCCAGGAATTACTGTCGAAAAAACTTTGGCGACTTCTTCGGCTTTGGCAGGAAGAATCTTCTTACGGATGTCCCTAAACAGGTCCGTATCAACTGCCTCTTGAAGATAGGTGGGTCGTGTGTCGAAATCCCAGAGATTCTCTTCGTGATCCAGCTCCTCGAAAGGATCCATGAAAGCTTCCACAGGGGGTTTTTCATAAAAAACTCTGAATTTGCGGCGCGATTGGAGATTTTTCCTCGCCCGTGCACTGAAGATTCTTTTCGATGTCGACCGTATTGGGGAAGAGGGAGACGAGGCGGATCCATTGGACGTTGAATCACCTTGGGTATCTGACGGACAAAAATCAGAAAAAATAGATTCATCATCAGTACCACGCTCAACCTCAGATTCAGACCCAACACAGGAATCTGTACAAGAATCGGCAGAATTAGAGTCAGAAAGCTTTCCATCCACCAGGAATGCAAGCGAACTCCAGGACCGCTGTGGCAGGGGACCTGTGTCGTCCCTGGCATACAGCTTAATCTTCCTGGGAAGTTCGATGTAATCTACACAAATGTCCTGTAATTCCTGAAACCAAGGCTTGTCGTCCCACAAGGGCACAACCAAGATTGCCTGGGTTTTATCTTGCTTGATTTTATGGATGACCTGCTGGATTAAGTGAAACGGAGGATTAATCCACAACTTCTTGTGCCATTTGTGGGTCCAAGCGTCGCTGAAGTGCTTGTCAAAGCGCTTGTTCATACGGTTAGCAAAGGCAACATACTGGGGCCAAAAGGAATGGTGTTCATGAAAGTATTCACAAATTGCATCGCGCCATTTTTCGACAACTCTGTAGGATGAAGAGTGCCAGCGCGAACGGCGTCGTGGCTGGGAGTCCCTACGAAGACATTCTAACTCTTGGGAGTAATCGGCACTCCCATTCACCTCAGCAATGGTGACATCTTCACCAAATTTTGGTGTCACTTTTTGCTTCAAAAATTCTTCTGCACTTTTAAACCCTGCGTGCAAAAAACGAAATTCAGGACGCTCCAAGGGACCTGACTCCAGCAAAAAACAACGACGATGACCTACGGGCGCTACCCTGTTCTTGCGAAGCCAAGGATGGCCCAAATAAAGGTCATACTTTATGTCAGCACGATAGAAGTAGTCATCCTTAAGGACAACTTCTTCCACATTTTGCTCTTCCCAAAGGTCTTGAGCGACCAAATGAGTGGATATATAACAACCGCGTTGCCCACCTGCGGGAGAATGTCCAGAAACTCCCTCGAGGGTAACAGGATGAGGCGATTCAAACACGCAGTCGTCGGGTAAGAAGGAATTGGATTGGAGATTTACCTCTGATCCATTGTCACACAAACAAGTGGCGAGGTGGAAATTTCCCTTGCAATCAGAGACCCACAGCTTTGTGACAAACTGACGAGCCCTGTGCTTGGACTGTACACCAACCTCGTCCACTACAACAGAAGGATCCGCTGCCGGATCCAGGGGAGAGGAGACAAGCGACCCTACATCAAGTAATGGTCCATCAGGAATTTGGGGATCATGCCTGAAATCGCCTGGGGAGGGGCGATTTTCGTGGCTCCCCTAGGCGTTCTGACCTCCAGCGGCTGCGTTAACATTGTGAACACAGCCTGTTTCGTCGATCCATTCATCTTGGAACGGATCATCCGCTGGATTCAGAGCATTTTCGACGTAATCTCGATCCGCATCAGACACCTGGTCTGCACCTGAGACCTGATCCACACGATGGTTGCCCTTTCCTCGTCCACGGCCACGGCCGCCGGATGATGGGCCACCACCGTCGCCACGCCCTCTGCCCTTACCAGAGAAGGGGGTTCCCGAAGGATTTCCCTTACCTTTACCCTGTGATCCTGGAGCATTTCCTTTGTTTGTACCGGATTGAGGGGTTTGGCCTGGATTTCGATTTCCGCCTCCGGCGTTGACATTGGGACTTGTCTGGCCGTTTGGCTGTCCACCGGAGCCGGATGGAGTCCGATTCCCTTTGCCTTGGGACCCGCCAGGGCCTCCAGTATTTTTGTTCCCACCGGAGGGAGTCGAATTACCCTTTCCCCCCTTGGCACCATGCACCTGCCTGTCATTCCTGTCTGAATTCTGCGAATTACTGACATTTTCACCAATCACCTTGTGATCGTAAGCAGACCATCGGTGATTAGCAGTGGAATGCGACTTAGCTCGGTTCGTAGAACCTAGAAGAAGGCAGATGCTACAATGATCCTGAACATTCCGGGTGTCATTCACCTTTTTGTTGCCCTTTTGGGCCCCATTTTGGGTGTTTTGCTGGGTGTTCTTGTTTCCCCCAAGACCCTCATGAAAATTTTGATTGGCGGCGTCAGCGAGCCGCTCAACCTCTTCCCACAGTTCCTGCGGGGTAAACGAAAACACCCAGTTCCTGGCCTTCAGGCGATGGCCGTGGAAACTTACTCCCCTATTGAGGACTTGGACAAACAAGTCCCGATCCTCGTGTTCATTAAACTTGATTTTCCACGTGTTTTCAGTGAATTTCACCTTGGTAAACAACGTGGGGGAGCACTTTTGAAGTGCCTCCCTGACGGTAAACCGGTTGGCCGAGGCGTCAAAGCCATCGATCTCCGCCCACCAGGTCTTGACCTTTTCTTCGGATTGTTTATTCCGAAGGGTGGCGGCGGTTTCAGAGGGGATCTTGTCAAAAATCAGATTTTTCAGCTCGGCACTAGAAAATTTTTCGCCTGAATGTTCAGATTCTTCTACGAGATTCCAGAAGCGCTGTCTCTTGTCTTGCACTTCATGCAAGATCAATCGCGAGAACGAAGGAAAATTCTTCAACATCTGGTGGTAATGGTCCTCAGGCAGCCGGGATCCACGTACCTCCAACTGTTCCCACACCTCATCAAAGGTAAGGGGGGAACTTGAATCTTCACGATCACTCCAGGTTCTGAGCCAAGTGTTGGCCGGCGCTCCCTCAAGGCAGTCCAGGAGGGCCATCAGGAACTGATCATCCTGGAGCTTTTGAGTCTTAACCCACAGTTGAAATTCCCGTTGGAACTGAGGCCAACGTCTGGGGTTTCCATTATACTTCGGTTGCTTGGCAACCTGACGAAGTCGCAATGAAGTGGGATTTAGGAGTGAATCCAGCCCAACACCGGCCGTAATGGCAGACACCTTGGCGGCATCATTAGCCACACCAGCTCCGGCGAGGGTCTGGGCGAGCAACATCTGGGCAATTGCACTGGAATCAACAGCAGGAAGGGTAGTACGGGAGGCAGTTCTTTTGGCATTCTGAACCTCAGTCCTAGCCTTCGCCGATCTACTCTGTGATCGAGAGATTGTAACCCTTTCCTTTAGCTTAGTCCTGCTGATCCGTGCATCGGTGGTCTTAGAGTCCACCGAAGGAGCAATCGAAAAAATTTCTGTCGCCTCCTCCGACGGTTCTGTTGTCTGATCCACCGATGATGCGCCCTCAGACCTCATGTGGGTCTTGAAAAGATCTTTAATTCCCAGCGTCTGAATCATGACTTGCATTTCATCTTTGAGCAATTGGAGCTCAGTATCTCGCTGTAATCTGCAAGAGCAGTCGGCAGGACAGTACATACCGTGCCCTGAAGGGCCTGAGCAGGCTGTCGGACCGCTAATCTCAGTGGTTCGCAGCCAGGAGTCCACTTGGGGAGCTCCTTCAGTCCTAATTTCCAGGCTTGCCCGCCTAGCTGCCTCTAAAATTCCTTCCTCAACCGCGGCGGCTAGATCGTCGCGGATGGAAACAGAGGGATGAGGGGCGGAGGGCCCGGCAACAGGTGCCTTGGTCTTCTCCTTTGGGAAGGGACTTGCCTCCCAAATCTGCACAAAAATGGCAAAAGATTCATCTTCTTGATAACACCACCACATCCTGGTATTAATTTCTTCTTGAAGAAGGAAAAAATATTCAAATAAAAAATCAGAGGGGATTCTTTCTTGTCCTATCAGCTTAGACGTGGCTAATAGACACAGGGCCTCAAGCGCCTCAAGGTTACGGGCCACTTCCGAAGACAAATGGTTGTCCCATTGTGCCCATGAGGCTGGTCGATTATAGGTAGGTACCTCACCTGGACCACCCATCTCAATGTCGTCAATGTCGGCATCGATGGTCACAAAATGTGAACATTGGTACGGAGTATTAGTACCTGCCAGGTCCGTAAGCTCCACCGGAGCGTTGCCATTAGCGTAGGCTGGGAGATTCCAGCTGCTTGATGGCCAATTTCGACTGGGATCTTGATTGTAATCTGGGCCTCCACAGCTGCTGATTTGTGTCCTTCTTGGGCAATTTGGGCTTGCGCAAGGCATTCCTCTCAAGGCCTCGTTCGCACAGCACCACGGCAGCGTAATCGTTACGTCTCCGGAGGTTGCGGAGTCTACGGGGCCGTACTGAGGGGCTAGCTGTGGTTGGGACACCAAAGGAACAACATTCAGGTAGCCTCTGCTACCATGAAAGTGCTGCCCTGGGTCGTTCCGGGTGCCGGAGGGCTCGGGGCCGGCAAGACCAGTGGGGCAGGCACGCGAGGAGTCTCCCTGGATGTTGTTATTGGGTGTAGAACCGGACACTCGGACACCAACGGAGGCAAGAGCAGCGACAACAGAAGCAAGGTCCATGCTGATTGTGGTCCGGCAGAAAATCCCAGTCTATGAAGAAAATTGAGGGGAATTATTCTAAATACATCTGAGTGTCCAAAACTGTCTGAAAGAATTTAAATAATCCATTTATGTAAAATTGTCTGGCCGATCTGGCCCGCGAGCGCGCGTCAGCGGCAAATGGCGATTCCAGCTAAAATAGCGGAATGCGGCGGATTTACGGGAAATGGACCGCGGAATCAAATCCGGCATATCAGAAATATATAGGAAATATCCTGTGACTGAGCTGCGAGGCGGCAATTCCGCCGAAGCAAAGAAAATGACCAAAATGTAGCCAATCTGGGCAGAATGTCTGAAAATCTGAGCAGATGGGGCTAGCCGCACTTACATTTGACTGCTGGCGGTTGGATCGCGACTTTACCGTAACCGCCAGTTTAACTGTTTATAATGGAAATTTTAACGCTATCCGTCACGAAGGCTCCAAAGTCGCCAGGAACTGCATGGATGCTTCCGCAATTTTCATAATTAATACTCGCAACCTTAATCCGAATTTTTCAGGATGTCGAAATCGGATTTTCGACTTCGACATCCCCGCACTTGATTTGACCTCTTTCGAGTGGACCTACGTGCTTCCCTATACACGAACCAACTTTCCTTTTCTCTTGGCCCCCATTTGTCTCAAAGATATGGGCAAAACAAAGTTGATTCGTGAGGCCACTTGTGAAGGTCATATCTCGTGCCGCTTGCGAGTATTGACGATAAGAAAACGTGGGATGTATTCACAATACTCCCGACGTAATTTAGGAAGCATTATATGCCCTGCGTTTCCACACGTGCGCGCTAGTGTAATGGATCATGGTCAAGAGGGTAGAGTTTGCGTTGTAACTCTATGGCCATGATGTTGCGTGCGTTAAGATAACTTTCGAGTGTAGCGCGCAAGTGTTGGTGATGCATAGGAACTCTCCTTGAGTTCCTATGAGCGATTGACACAAAGTTATGCCCTTGGAGGGGCATGACATATTGTGGTGGGAGCTACCTTTTTGGGCAATATGTGGTATGTGCCATGTGTTGTGTTGCGTGCCCATTTGGCGGGTCCATAGCTCCAAGCCGAACCCGCCAATGGACCTCATATTGTGCAAGCCCCTTCTCCATACTCCCCACGATCAATTGCAGGCCTAACCTTCGTGAAGAGAAGCTTGTGTGGTGATCCCGAAGCGATGCGTTGGGAGCAAGGTGTGTATTTTGCAATTTTCCATAATTTCATGTGCCCACTTGGGAAGTAGCGCTCGTAACCTTTCAAGGCGCCCCAAGTGGAGCACATATGTGGGATCGAAGGTCATTGGTGTCAAGGCATTGTGTGTAGAAGGATTAAGTGATTGCACGATCCAAGCCGAAGATATTATAATATAATTATGCACCTTTCAAGGCACTTTTGTGTGTGCTTGTGCCAATTTTGCCATTTTTGGCCCGTCATGATGTCAAGTGGCGACCGTGTATCTCAACGTTGCGCTCAATTGACATCATGACCCAAGTATGATATGAGGGTACATACTTCGGTGCCCAACATATCTTGGACCCGGCAAATAACTCCTCTTAGGCTTGGCATACCGTGGCCGCCATGTTGGCGATTTGGGACTATCCCAAATCATGGGCTCACTTGGCGACCCTGCCATTCCCAATATCGGAGGAGTTGGGCGACGCCCAAAAGATATGTTGGACCAACATGACTTGATACCAATCCTATGGCACACTCCGGTCCGAGTCGGGCATGTGCCTCATTTGCCTTAACCATGAGTGTGCGCATTTTTGGCCATTTTGTGCAATTTTCCACTTTTGCTGCCCGCCGTGCACCATGTTCTAACCTACGTGCACGCCGGACGCTTGGACCAATGGACCATATATGACATGGGTGATAGGGACATTGGTCCCCATGGTCCACACACCACGTGGGCGAAGCGGAGCCACCTTCGTTAAGGTGCTAGCTCAAAGTGAGTGTGGGCAATTTTGCCATTTTGGCATTTGTGGACCCCATTGGGATCGTCACCACGCCAAGTGGCATGGAGATCTTTGAGAGCCAAGGGCATGGGAGTCTCTGTTGGACTCCCGATGGATCGCGTATGGAATGGCAGATCGGATCTATAAGCCGGCGTGGAGATATACTATTGGGAGCACACCGAATTTTGGCTCATTTCAAGCAGCCAAAATGACCCAATTTTGGGACCCCAATTTCCCCCTTCCGTGTGGTCAATTGGCGGCCCCATTTCTCTAAGCCCATAGGGAGCCCGGACCTAGATCCAAGTTGTGCACTCAGATATAAGTCCTAGGTCCTGCCTCCTACCCTGTGAGCCATTGGCCTTACCTTGGCCGGGCGAGCCACGCGTGGGAATGACGCCAATTTTGGTGATTTTGGCATCATGACCCCACTTGACTCATCCGTGTTGCCCTGATGCCGGGACCTCAGAGGGAACCAGGTTGGGTGAGGGCTCCAGAGAGTTTGTACTCGAAGGGCATAGGGTCAGTTGCCTCGTCCCTACCTCTGGCGGGTCCGGACGAGGGGTCAATCTTGGGGATTTTTGAGTTAATTCCAATTTGGGCTGAAACAGCCCATTTTCAGCTACCAACTCCTGGGTGATAATGGCGGGGCCATATCTCTGGCTCAGAGTGGAGTTGGGACCTGCTGATAAGGGAGCATGGAGAGCCACTGTCGGTTGGCCTTGGAGCCCCTTGGTTCTGAGGAACTCGTCTGTGGCCGGGCGGGACACCTCTCCCATTGGCAGGGTTTCAGGGTCCGGACTGAGCAGGGCATGGGTTGTGTTTGAGCCCCCGCCCCCATCAGCCACTGAGAGGGTCGGACCTGAGGTTGGGATATGAGTTGGGACTGAGTGTCTATGGTCCTGTGATGCCCTTACCCCAGTCCAGTCTTAACCCCATGTGTACATATCCTGATGTGTTGTTGTACATACTTTTGTTCCCTCTTTGCAGAGTGGCAAGGATTCTGAAACGCTTTGTCAGATGACATGAGCGCATTGATGCCCTTGTGAGCGTAGTGCTTTGCCTGCCTGCTCACTTGCGCGTGTCCCGCAGCGTCCCGTGGCCGGCCCCCCACGGGAACGCGTCAGTACTCTCACTCCTGTCAACGGTGGCCAAGTCAACGTTTAGTGGCACCGTCGGTATAAGGCGTTCTCAAGGAAAAGATTGGGCGCCGAGAAATGATTTCCTTCTCATTTTTGAGTGAGTTTTACAGTACCAAGGGGCCTAGCCATTCTGGTCTTGGGGGGGAGGGGGCGGGGCGGGGGGCGGGCTCTGGCCACACGGCCACCCAGCCACCCAGCCACCTAGCTAGCCACCTTGCTACCCAGCCACCTAGCCGTGTAGTGTAAGTGCGGCTAGCCCCATCTGCTCAGATTTTCAGACATTCTGCCCAGATTGGCTACATTTTGGTCATTTTCTTTGCTTCGGCGGAATCGCCGCCTCGCAGCTCAGTCTCAGGATATTTCCTATATATTTCTGATATGCCGGATTTGATTCCGCGGTCCATTCCCCGTAAATCCGCCGCGTTCCGCTATTTTAGCTGGAATCGCCATTTGCCGCTGACGCGCGCTCGCGGGCCAGATCGGCCAAACATTTTTACATAATTGGATTATTTAAATCTTTTCAGACAGTTTTGGACACTCAGATGTATTTAGAATAATCCGCATCAATTTTCTTCATAGACTGGGATTTTCTGCCGGATAACAATCAGCATTGACCTTGCTTCTGTTGTCGCTGCTCTCGCCTCCGTTGGTGTTCGAGTATCCGGTTCTACCCCCAATAACAACGTCCAGGGAGACTCCTCGCGTGCCTGCCCCACTGGTCTTGCCGGCCCCGAGCCCTCCGGCACCCTCAACGACCCAGGGCAGCACTTTCATGGTAGCAGAGGCTACCTGAATGTTGTTCCTTTGGTGTCCCAACCACAGCTAGCTCCCCAGTACGGCCCCGTAGACTCCGCCACCTCCGGAGACGTAACGATTACGCTGCCGTGGTGCTGTGCGAACGAGGCCTTGAGAGGAATGCCTTGCGCAAGCCCAAGCTGCCCAAGAAGGGCACAAATCAGCAGCTGTGGAGGCCCAGGTTACCATCAAGATCCCAGTCGAAATTGGCCATCAAGCAGCTGGAATCTCCCAGCCTACGCCGATGGCAACGCTCCGGTGGAGCTTACGGACCTGGCAGGTACCAATACTCCCTACCAATGTCCACATTTTGAGACCATCGACGCCGACATTGACGACATTGAGATGGGTGGTCCAGGTGAGGTACCTACCTATAATCGACCAGCCTCATGGGCACAATGGGACAACCATTTGTCTTCAGAAGTGACCCGTAACCTTGAGGCGCTTGAGGCCCTTTGTCTATTAGCCACGTCTAAGCTGATAGGACAAGAAAGAATCGCCTCTGATTTTTTATTCGAATATTTTTTCCTCCTTCAAGAAGAAATTAATACCAGGATGTGGTGGTGTTCTCAAGAAGATGAATCTTTTGCCATTTTTTTGCAGATCTGGGAGGCAAGCCCCTTCCCGAAGGAGAAGACCAAGGCACCTGTTGCCGGGCCCTCCGCCCCTCATCCCTCTGTTTCCATCCGCGACGATCTAGCCGCCGCGGTTGAGGAAGGAATTTTAGAGGCAGCCAGGCAGGCAAGCCTGGAAATTAGGGCTGAAGGAGCTCCCCAAGTGGACCCCTGGTTACGAACCACTGAGATTAGCGGTCCGACAGCCTGCTCAGGCCCTTCAGGACACGGTATGTACTGTCCTGCCGACTGCTCCTGCAGATTACAGCGAGATACTGAGCTCCAATTGCTCAAAGATCAAATGCAACTCATCATTCAGACGCTGGGAATTAAAGATCTTTTCAAGACCCACATGCGGTCTGAGGGCGCATCATCGGTGGAACAAACAACAGAACCGTCGGAGGAGGCGACAGAAATTTTTTCGATTGCTCCTTCGGTGGACTCTAAGACCACCGATGCAAGGATCAGCAGGACTAAGCTAAAGGAAAGGGTTACAATCTCTCGATCTCAGAGTAGGTCGGCGAAGGCTAGGACTGAGGCTCAGAATGCCAAGCGAACTGCCTCCCGTACTGCCCTTCCTGCTGCTGATTCCAATGCATTAGCCCAGATGTTGCTCGCCCAGACCCTCGCCGGAGCTGGTGTGGCTAATGATGCCGCCAAGGTGTCTGCCATTACGGCCGGTGTTGGGCTGGATTCACTTCTAAATCCTACTTCATTGCGACTTCGTCAGGTTGCCAAGCAACCGAAGTATAATGGAAACCCCAGACGTTGGCCTCAGTTCCAACGGGAATTTAAATTGTGGGTTAAGACTCAAAAGCTCCAGGATGATCAGTTCCTGATGGCCCTCTTGGACTGCCTTGAGGGAGCGCCGGCCAACACTTGGCTCAGGACCTGGAGTGATCGTGAGGATTCAAGTTCCCCCCTTACCTTTGATGAGGTTCGGGAACAGTTGGAGGTACGTGGATCCCGGCTGCCAGAGGATCATTACCACCAGATGTTGAAGAATTTTCCTTCATTCTCTCGATTGATCTTGCATGAAGTGCAAGACAAAAGACAGCGCTTCTGGAATCTAGTGGAAGAATCTGAACATTCAGGCGAAAAATTTTCCAGTGCCGAGCTGAAAAATTTGATTTTTGACAAGATCCCCTCCGAAACTGCCACCACCCTTCGGAATAAACAGTCCGAAGAAAAGGTCAAGACCTGGTGGGCAGAGGTCGAAGGCTTTGATGCCTCGGCCAACAGGTTTTCCGTCAGGGAATCACTTCAAAAGTGTTCCCCCACGTCGTTTACCAAGGTGAAATTCACTGAAAACACGTGGAAAATCAAGTTTAATGAACACGAGGATCGGGACTTGTTTGTCCAAGTCCTCAATAGGGGAGTAAGCTTCCATGGCCATCGCCTGAAGGCCAAGAACTGGGTGTTTTCGTTCACCCCGCAGGAACTGTGGGAAGAGGTTGAGCGGCTCGCTGACGCCGCCAATCAAAATTTCCATGAGGGTCTTGGGGGAAACAAGAATACCCAGCAAAACACCCAAAATGGGGCCCAAAAGGGCAACAAGAAGGTGAATGACACCCGGAATGTTCAGGATCATTGTAGCATCTGCCTTCTTTTAGGTTCTACGAACCGAGCTAAGACGCATTCTACTGGTAATCACCGATGGTCTGCTTACGATCACAAGGTGATTGGTGAAAATGTCAGTAATCCTCAGAATTCAGACAGGAATGACAGACAGGTGCATGGTGGAAAGGGGGGAAAGGGTAATCCGACCCCCTCCGGTGGAAACAAAAATACTGGAGGCCCTGGCGGGTCCCAAGGCAAAGGAAATCGGACTCCATCCGGCTCCGGTGGGCAGCCAAACGGCCAGACAAGTCCCAATGGCAACGCCGGAGGCGGAAATCGAAATCCAGGCCAAACCCCTCAATCCGGTACAAACAAAGGAAATGCTCCAGGATCACAGGGTAAAGGTAAGGGAAATCCTTCAGGAACCCCTTTCTCTGGTAAGGGCAGAGGGCGTGGCGACGGTGGAGGTCCATCATCCGGCGGCCGTGGCGGTGGACGTGGAAAGGGCAACCATCGTGTGGATCAGGTCTCAGGTGCAGATCAGGTGTCCGATGCGGATCGAGATTACGTTGAAAATGCCTTGAATCCAGCAGATGATCCGTTCCAAGAGGAGTGGGTCGACGAATCAGGGTGTGTTCACAACGTTAATGCAAACACTGGAGGTCAGAACGCCTAGGGGAGCCACGAAAATCGCCCCTCCCCAGGCGATTTCAGGCATGATCCCCAGATTCCATCTCGACCATTACTTGATGTAGGGTCGCTTGTCTCCTCTCCCCTGGATCCGGCAGCGGATCCTTCTGTTGTAGTGGACGAGGTTGGTGTACAGTCCAAGCACAGGGCCCGTCAGTTCGTCACAAAGCTGTGGGTCTCTGATTGCAAGGGAAATTTCCATCTCGCCACTTGTTTGTGTGACAATGGATCAGAGGTAAATCTCCAATCCAATTCTTTCTTACCAGACGACTGCGTGTTTGAGTCGCCTCATCCTGTTACCCTCGAGGGAGTTTCTGGACATTCTCTCGCAGGTGGGCAACGCGGTTGTTATATATCAACTCATTTGGTCGCTCAAGACCTTTGGGAAGAGCAAAATGTGGAAGAAGTTGTCCTTAAGGATGACTACTTCTATCGTGCCGACATAAAGTATGACCTTTACTTGGGCCATCCTTGGCTTCGCAAGAACAGGGTAGCGCCCGTAGGTCATCGTCGTTGTTTTTTGCTGGAGTCAGGTCCCTTGGAGCGTCCTGAATTTCGTTTTTTGCACGCAGGGTTTAAAAGTGCAGAAGAATTTTTGAAGCAAAAAGTTACACCAAAATTTGGTGAAGATGTCACCATTGCAGAGGTGAATGGGAGTGCCGATTACTCCCGAGAGTTAGAATGTCTTCGTAGGGACTCCCAGCCACGACGCCCTTCGCGCTGGCACTCTTCATCCTACAGAGTTGTCGACAAATGGCGCGATGCAATTTGTGAATATTTTCATGAACACCATTCCTTTTGGCCACAGTATGATGCCTTTGCTAACCGTAAGAACAAGCGCTTAGACAAGCACTTTAGCGACGCTTGGACCCATAAATGGGACAAGAAGTTGTGGATTAATCCTCCGTTTCACTTAATCC
Organism: Eutreptiella sp. 'Long Island Sound 2002'; assembly: GCA_964036045.1. Taxonomy (NCBI): domain Eukaryota; phylum Euglenozoa; class Euglenophyceae; order Eutreptiales; family Eutreptiaceae; genus Eutreptiella; species Eutreptiella sp. 'Long Island Sound 2002'. The sequence continues at coordinate 28,211 of CAXIWF010000604.1, read as the reverse complement.
AGCAGGTCATCCACAAAATCAAGCAAGATAAAACCCAGGCAATTTTAGTTGTGCCCTTGTGGGACGACAAGCCTTGGTTTCAGGAATTACAAGACATTTGTGTAGATTACATCGAACTTCCCAGGAAGATTAAGCTGTATGCCAGGGACGACACAGGTCCCCTGCCACAGCGGTCCTGGAGTTCGCTTGCATTCCTGGTGGATGGAAAGCTTTCTGACTCTAATTCTGCTGATTCTGGTACTGATTCTTGTGTTGGGTCTGAATCTGAGGATGAGCGTGGTACTGATGATGAATCTATTTTTTCTGATTTTTGTCCGTCAGATACCCAAGGTGATCCAACGTCCAATGGATCCGCCTCGTCTCCCTCTTCCCCAATACGATCAACATCGAAAAGAATCTTCAGTGCACGGGCGAAGAAAGATTCCAAATCGCGCCGCAAATTCAGAGTTTTTTATGAAAAACCCCCTGTGGAAGCTTTCATGGATCCTTTCGAGGAGCTGGATCACGAAGAGAATCTCTGGGATTTCGACACACGACCCACCTATCTTCAGGAGGCAGTTGATACGGACCTGTTTAGGGACATCCGTAAGAAGATTCTTCCTGCCAAAGCCGAAGAAGTCGCCAAAGTTTTTTCGACAGTAGTTCCTGGCGATCAGGTGGACACTGAATTGTGTTCCAAGTCAAGAGAAAAGATTTTTGAGGAACGGAAGGACACAACCGTTTCAGGGAAGTTGATCAAAGACCCCCCTGTCCGTGGACAGTTCTGTGAAGCCTTCATCGAGCTTCGTGAAGGTTACAAGGCGAAGAAACAGCGTCTTTATGAGAACCATGGACATAAACATGAGATCCTCAGAAAAATCATCGAGAGAAATCTCAGGGAATTTGGTTGGCTTGAGGGTTGTATGACCAGCGAATGGTGCTGTGCACCCTTCACAGTCCCGAAGCCGCCGCCTGCAGACCAGAACACCATTGATGGTTGGCGAATGGTTGTTGATTTTCGCAATCTCAACGCCGAAACCAAGGCGGATTCACACCCCCTGCCCCTCATTGAGGAGGAAATCGCCAAGAGGGCAAGAGGTCGTTTGTTTTCTCTGCTGGATCTCCGTCACGGCTTTCACCAAATGCCGTTGAGGAAGGACAGCCGACCTCTCACCTGCATGTGTACGCCATGTGGCCCAGTCCAGTGGACAGTCATGCCCATGGGCCTGAAGAACGCCCCTTCGTTTTTTCAAAGAATGATGGAGGATGTGCTTTTTTCAGCTCATCCTGAGCTTCGTGCCTTCGTGAGCGTGTACATAGATGACATAATCATCGCGACGGAAGGGGAGGGACTCACCGAAGCTGAGCTGGTGGCCCTACATGAGAAGCAGCTGAACCAAGTTTTGGACATTCTTGATGCCAATCAGCTGATTTGTGGGCCAAAGAAGGGAAAATTATTTTTAAAATCAGTCGAATTTTGTGGTTCTCTCCTAGAGCATGGCACTCGACGACCCAGTCCAGGGAAGCTCGTCGCTATTCAGAAGTGGAAGCGCCCTGAGACGATCACAGAGTTGAGAGGATTCCTGGGTTGTTGCAACTTTTACCACACTTTTGTGCCGAATTATGCCAAATTTGCTGCCCCCCTCACTGAATTATTGAAGGTAGGGAGAGATGCGGGCAAGGCAGGTTCAAAGGTTCGTGTCAAGTGGACTGACGAGTGCGAGGAGGCCTTCCATCACTTGAAGGCGGCCCTCTGCGAAGTCGCCACGTTGCATGTGCCCCAATTTGACCGACCCTTCTACATTAGAACCGACGCTTCTAGGTACGCGATCGGAGCTGTCCTTGAACAGGTTGATGAGACCACCGGCGATCATTACCCTCTTGCATTTTGGTCTCGGAAGCTAGCCCCACGCCAAATGCAATGGTCGCCGCGTGAGCAAGAAACGTACGCCATAATTTGCGCTCTAAAAAAGTACCAATCGTGGGTTGGCACCAATCGAGTCGAGGTCCTGACGGATCATCGATCTCTGGAGTATTGGGCCACCGAACACATTGATACTGTCGCGAGCCCAGCTGGTCGACGGGCCAGATGGCACGAATTTCTCAGTCTGTTTGACCTCCATGTGTCGTATTTGCCTGGTAAACATAACACGGTAGCGGATGCTCTGAGCCGATGGGCTTACCCCGCTTCAGAGGGGCTGCAAAGTACCAACATCCATGGTACGGAGCAGGACCGCCATGTCATCATCGAATGGGATCAGGAAGAAAAAAAGCTCATTCGACGTGCATGCATGCAATGCGCTGTTAAACAACACGCATTACCGTGTCACGACATCACGGCCATCACAGATCCGGCGCATGCTCATGAGATCTGCACCAAAACGCTGAAAGTCGTGGAAAAAGTCACCGATCCCTCCTCAGGGAGTGTGAAACGGTTTGACTATACCCGACGAGTAAGTAGATTTCGGTTGATCCAGGGCATTAAGCGTCGACATCCGGCCAAAACTCCACCCCTGCCTAAAGATTCCCTGATCATCCGTGACTGGACGTCCGATTACCTGCAGGATCCCATGTTCAAAGAGGTCTTTGGAAATCTCCAATCCAAAGATGCTCACAAGGATGGGATTTTTGCTGAGTACTCGTTGGATGGGGGGAAGCTGTGGATGGAGGGTAAATTGTGCGTACCAGACGCCCTGGCCCCCCGAGTGTTAAACTGGTGGCATAAATGGGAGTCCCCCCACGCACATGGCCGTCGACTGTGGTCGAGGATTAAACATAGGTTGTTTGGCTCACGGCTATATACTCACTGCATGAAAGTAGCCGCCGGATGTGCCCAATGTGCTGTCTCGACGCCCCCCAGCGCGAAGAAGCACGGCCATCTGAGGCCTCATCCTATTCCGGAGCGCCTCTTTAACAGAGTCACCAGTGATTTCTTCTATCTCGGTGAACTCGATGACGAAGAGTGCCATTGGACGAATAAAAAAGTCAATGGTGTGCTCCTTATTCAGTGCCGTCATTCCGGCTACATGCAGGTGTTGCCTTGCAACATCGAGTCGATGACTGGCAAGGCTGCCGCCAAATGGTGCGCGCAGACCTGGATGGGAGGTTGGGACGTCCCATCCGAGGTGGTGACGGATTCAGGCAAAGAGTACACCTCCGAATGTTGGAGAGAATTATGTGCTCGCCTTGGAATCCACCACCTCCGATGTGAAATCCACTCGCATCGAGCGCTGCCTGGCGAAAGAGCCGGCCGCTCAATTATTAATATGCTTCGTAAGGAGCTCGCGAGTGAAAAGGATTTCCATTGGATGGAAGTTCTCTTCGCATTGCTTCGCCGTTACCACAACACGCCTTTGTACCATGGCCTTTCTCCAAATGAAATTGTCTTTGGACGAAAGAAGTGTTGGTGGAACATGCCGTTGAATAATCCTCGCCCCTGTAAAGATGCTTCGTTGTTTTTGGACGACGTCCAACGAGCAGATAAAACTGTGTCGAAATTAATCGAAAAGCATCAAGCTGACTGGCTTTGGGTTCAGAATCAAGGTCGAAAAAACCCCCACAATTTTGAAGTCGATGATCGAGTTTGGCTTCGAAAATCCGAAACCACCCTGGACGGAGATGATAAGCTTCTTCCCTTGTGGGAGGGGCCATTCGCTGTTACAGCGCGTCTTGGTGAGAACAGGTGGAGGATTCGTGTGGATGTCAGCAGGGAAATTGACGTTTCGGGCGATCGCCTCAAGAGAGAGATCCCCTCCCCCAAGGATCGGGTTAAACCCCTTTTTGGGCTGCGAAACATTTGTCTGATCGGGTCATCGAAGGGGGGAAGTACGAACTCAAGAGGATTGTTGAAGCAAGACGTGACGCCAAGGGCGAATGGGAATTTCTGTGTGAGTGGAGGGGCTTTGATTCCAGTCACAACAACTGGGAACCAGCCCAATCTTTTGTCCATGGGTACACCAAGGGGTTCATCGACTTCCTCAAGAAGCACCCCGAAATTGGAGTACTCCTGACAGACTGTCTGTCGAAACCAGACAGACAAGTGGAGAGCGACGGAAAACGACCTGTGGTGAATCGAGATCCAGCCTTTTACGGCCCTCAGCAGCCACATTCCAGGGCTGATCTGTCGATCCCCCCTCCTGCGGTCAGGCCAGCCCAGGAGCCAAATGAGGACCAAGCTTTAAGTTCGGCCGCTGATTTGCAGCGCCCAAGCCGTACGAGGGCCAGGCCAGACAGGTTGGTGATCACATGTATTCGTGCTTGGCCGAATTGAGGAAGCCATCCTACCACATTCTGCTCAATCCACTGTTCATTCTTTCTGTTTATGTCATGATGTGGAGAACTGCGAATGTTTGATAATTTGACGTCAATCAATCAATTTTTCTTTGGTCTCCGTTCGGTAGCGTATCGAAAGTCGAAAACCGAAAGCCACGGAGTGTGCTGCCGTGTTCAGAAAAAACCAAACTCAGGCTTAATTCAGGCAGATTCGGGGTAATCTTGTCTCTGTTGGTCTGTGCATCTTTGGAATTTGGCTACTCGTGCAGATGGAAGCAAATGTACATAATCAAAACGCTGGCCAGCGACATTCACCCCTACAGGCACTCCCTGTAGTACTGGCTGCACCAGATGCGACGCCAGGAACTCAGATCTTACCTTCATTTGCCGTGATGCTGACGCCAAAGTCCAGATTCAGATCCAGGATCCTCAAATTTGCCTTGAATTTCTCAGGTTTGTCCATCATTCTGCCACTGTTGTACGAAACCCAGACGTCAATTGTTCAGACAACCTTCAGATAGGAGCTCTAGGGACTTCTAAAAGCAACCTCTGAAGTCCGTAAGCTTCGTTGTATTTTTGGCACACGCCAATGTGAGCTCAATCCGACCTGAAACTGTCGAAAATGGTGAATCCAAGTGTCTTGTGGGACTTCATCGAAAGATTGGCCTTGTCCAAGTCGATTGACACCACCGCCACTGTAAATTCGGTGTCTCTCAGTTATATACTGTCAGTAAAGCGCCTTCAGCGAATCTTCGGCGCGTTACATGCCAAGGATCCAGGGCTATCATGTCCCATCATGATGCATCATCACATGATCCACATTTTGATGGAATCTGTTGGATGCTCGCGAACCAACGTGCCGGAAAGCACAATTGAGCTGAATAAACGACAATATATATTAACTTTAGTCTAAACGAAAGTGTTAGTAGTTTCAGTTCCAGACATTCCGCTTCATTTCACCTCCATCTTAGGGAATTTCCTCATTTTAGGACAATTTAGATGGATTTCCTTGTCATCTCCCCTCATTCCTCGAAGATCTGTTTAGATCTAAGTGCACAGAAGAACATCTCTACCGTCTGTGGTGCACATAGGGTCTGTAGACAACATTTGTAATTGTTTTCCCACTCTGTGCTTGTTTAATCTCCTTCATCTCTTCCCAAATTCATTCTCGATTTTGCTGAATCTTGTGATCATCCACCAGATGCGCCTAATCTGAAGCACATGCTGCACTTTTCAGAACGAGAAAAGCGGGAATAACACGATGTAGAGTTCGGCGAGGACACCGTAGCGTGCCCGCGACAGCGAAACTGTGCTAGAGCGCTGAGATGTCACTCCATTTCTTGTTTCCCCCACTCAATCCACCAATAATCTACCTTATTCTCAACCAATGCATGGTTTGGTATCGATTCTCGATACGTTTACATGCTTTTTAGCCCTTGACCTAATGTTTTACTGCACGG
>CAXIWF010000604.1:0-20000 GCA_964036045.1 Eutreptiella sp. 'Long Island Sound 2002' | reverse complement strand
CCATGCCGTTCTCGATGCTCCAAATGAGCTGTCTTTCTACTCTTTCTGGCCGGGCATTTTCATCTATGTGTGTTAAGCTCTCTTTTGGCGGGCTTGGTTTGGGTTGGGGCTTGGGGGGCAACTTGGGAAGGTCAATGGGGTGTTTCCGGGGACTGCTGGTGTCAAAGAAATGCGACTGCGGCCAGGCCCAACTTGGACCAGGATCCCTCACTTGCTTGCCTGTGTGGCGATCATAGTGCTGCGGAGGAGGTCCGCATAGGGCTCTCTGCACAAGGTTGCCAAACACACAGTCCAACTTCAGTTCCTCAAAGATGAACTTTTTCTTGATGTCCGGGCTCATTGCCCACACCTTCCACATGTCCAACCCGTTGGGCAGAAGACCTTCAAATTCTTTGAGCACGCTCTCCCTTGTTGTCGAGGGGGTTGAGGGTTTGGGCTCTGGGTTAGCAGTGGGGTTTGAGTTGCCATCAAGCGTGACGTGTTGTGGTGAGGGTTGTTTTTGCTCTTGGTGGCATGTGGCTGATGATGTCGGTGTTGAGGGCTGGAATCTTTGGTGGGGTGCAAAGTTGCTGTTTTGTGCTTTTGGTAGTGGTACTCCCCATTGACATTTTGTGGGGCATGTCCATGGGTCCTTGGCCACCGCCTCATCCAGGAAATCCTTGTGCAGCATCATGCGGCATGCACTGCAACGCATATACTTCCCCTTTTGCCGGAGGAGCCCATGGCTGTTTGGCTTCTGCTCCTCCAAGTCTGCACAATATCCACGTGTCATTTGATAAAAAGCCTCTAATAAGGAGTCATCAGGAAGCGTGGCACAGAGGTTTATGAGGTGTATGCAGGGACGCATGGACGCACGGACTTTCTTGCAGCCTTATTTCTCCAAAATTTTCGCAGGCGGACGTTTGTAAGCCATAATAAAATGTCACAGTCAGTGTTGCACCCTCCTTGAAAAGATGTAAGACACATTTGACATCACAAAGACATGTCCAGTGCGTACGACAAAGTTGCAAGCGGCTAGGGAGGGTAAGGTACATGCCGGAGAGAAGGGGATGAGTGTTTCAAGTTTTTCCCAAGGTCGATCATCACTATCGGGGGTGCCATGGGGCAGCTGGAGTCAAGTAGTGATCCATACTTTTACCGAACCACTCGATGTCGTGCAACTCCACCAAAATATAGCTAGAGCCGTTTCGTTTTTGGTGGGTGGATACATGGAGAAAGAAGTTCACCTAACCATGGCTAGCTCAGCCCACTTTGATACTAGGGCTACGCCACAAGCACCAACATGACATGAATAGGCAGCGAACCGCCCCATGGTCTGCCCCCCCATCCTTTTATCCCATCCAAGACGTAAGCAGCAAACCCCAGCAAATCCCTGCCGCTTGTGCCGGCCAAACACCATACCCGGTTTTTACCATGGCTCTAGTGGTAAGTGGTGGACTTTATTGACCCGCCGCGCCTAAACAGACATGTGATTTCACAAATGGTGTTTGGAGGGCTATGCAGCCATCGTCTGTACCTCATGGAGGTAATTAATTGGCAACATCGAAACCATCGGGCATATCCTGCAGTCCAATGTGTGCTTCAGTATAGTGCTATGGAAGACTACTGACCTTGTCCACATAGATGAGTCCCATGGATAAAGTCTTTGGAGGCCGAGGTTCTATCTAAAACGACCAATGCACTTTGCCATTCAAAATACTCAGCAAGGCATCCGTAATGCTACCTTACGGGTAGAGGCAGTCTTCCCACGTGAGTCCAAAAAGTCCGTATTGGCCAAAAGTGTATTTCTTGGAGATGTTGGCTTGTATGAGCCTTTCACCCAAAGATGGGGCTGATAGCCCACGTTGGGTGGATGCAATGCCGCATCATTGTGGTGGTGCATGGTTGTGGCTTGTAAGGTGTAGTGTAGGGCTGTGGTGCGTTCTGTGGACCTTGGAGGGCAAGGTTGTTGTGTGTGGAGCCATGCTGTTCGGAATGGTGGTATTTGCGGCTTTGGTGTGTTACACAATGGGGTTGTAGCGTGTGGGGATGGGGTGCGTGGGTTCTTCAATAAATTGTTTCATTTGTTCATCATCATTTTCTCTCAACACGGCACTACGGGCTTCAAATAGTGTCAAAGATAGTAAAATTCTGTTCCAAATCGTGTAGTGTTTCTTCGTAGCACATTTCTCAACTTCCTCTATTTAGAAGATGCCAGTATTAGTGTTGACACATGTTTTCTATAATATGCTTGCACGACACTACCAAATGTAGAGGTCCACCATGGGGGCTTGCACAAGCATTTTCAAGCATTCACGGACCATACCGGCATGACCTATATGGTCGTCCCTATTTACAAGGGGTGTGACATGATGTTAACATGAAGTTCTTTGCGCTAGCCCTCGATAATACGCCACAAGCTGGAGAGCCGTTGCGAAACCAAACCTCTGACTCCCTCGTAGACATTTGGAAACCCCTTGGAAACATTTCGGAACGAACTGGCCTTATTGTCTTTATGGACTCGCCCTTGGATGGTGGATTGCCCTGTGCGTTGTAACTTTGGCTCCTGCTTGATTTGCAAGATTTGTTTCCGTAGCCACATTCTCCCTTTTTGGCCTTTCTCCGTAACATTCTACTTATTGGTGGCTTCCGTTTCACTTGCTTGTTTATTGGCCTTTGTGGCGTTCCTTCTTTTCCCCCTTGTGCCCTTTCTGCTCTTTCCCCCTATTTAGCCTCTCGGGCACTCTGGCATAGCAAGGGGATTTGTTGCCGCTTGGCATGGGGCCGTAACACTAGGCTGTGCAATGGCACGACGAATGTCCGTATGGCGGCGCAACATCGGGCTATATGAGGGCAAACCATGTGGTTGTCTTAGGGTAGCAGACGGGGCTATATGGACATGGAACTGTACGAGGGCACCCGGGGGTTTGCTTACGGACATACTACAGCGCTGTATTAGGGCATAGCAAGGGGATGTATTAGGGCATGACATGGGGTTTTGGCGCTACATTGATTATTGGTTTTCTTTTCTTAGTATTTTGTTTAGCAATGCCATCCTAAAAAGCGAACAGGGCCCAACGGTTTATGGTTTGGTGTCATAGTACGTGTTTGGTGTCATAGTATGAGCCACCACACCATAGCACAATCGTCACCACCTTGACTTGATGCACACTTGCAGATGTCACCAAAAATGTTTCTACAACATTGCATCATGTTGAGTTGGTGGTTGCCCCTCCAGCCCCCCTCATGGCCCGAAAACAGCTATGCGGCAGTGCTACGACGAAAGCGGGGAATGTGCAGGATAACAACCAAACAAAACAAACAAAGTCTTGGTATCACTTCATTGCTCTTGAAATGCCATGTGGGTCAGGGGGGGGGGGGTGCAGGGCGAGGAACATTGTGTTGTTGCATAACTTCATGGACATCCTTCCCCCTTTCCACTGCCAAGCACCTTCCAAGCATATCATGCAGTTCAAATCAAACATCACCAAAAGCGCATAGCGTGTAGTCAGTGTTAAGACAAACACAACACCGAATTTCAACGGTGTGCCCAAAAGCATGCATCAGCAGAGCTGGACTAAGAGAGACATACAGACGTACAAATGTATGTGTGTATGTGTGTGTGTGTGTGTGTGTGTGTGGTTTACCGCTCTCTCTCACCCCCCCCCCCCCATGGAGCAGGAACCATTTGACATTGAACATGGATGGGCTTCTCACTCGGATGGCAATGCGGGTGGGTTAAGGGCATTTATGGTCACTGGTGCTTCTTGAGTCACGACCAAAATGAGAGAAATATGGCGAAAAGGGGGGCTCTGGCAAAGGATCTACACGTATATATATATATATATATATATATATATATATATATATATATATATATATATATATATATATATATATATATATATATATATATATATATATATATATATATATATATATATATATATATATGTAAGGGGAGACGGGTGTAGTAATATATTGTTGGTTAGTTCGGTTGGTTAGGTTGTTTAGTTCCAGTGCACCGCCATTCCATGGAATTCCATTCGGTAAGTCACGGCAGTATCTTTTGCAAAAAGGCAGCAGCGTGCACGTCATTTTTATTGAAAAGGTAGTGGTTGGGAGGAATCCGGCATGTTGTGATTCAACATCTTTCTGTTTGTGCATGCAGTAGGGCAGAGGCAATGGGTCTTCTCCCCTATCAATTGAAAGGCTCCAAGCTCTATGCCATGGGTGCCATCTTAAGCAGTGCCTACTGTCTTCCTCATCTTTATTCGGTTTTTCGCTCCTGGCCTCTTTTTAGTGGACCGCTTTCTCTTATTGCATTTCTTGAGACTGGGTGCATGCCACGTTGTCGGGCTAAAAACGCTTGCAAATCGAAGATTGTCCACTAAGACAGGTTTGGTTGCTTTCGTGTTGCAACCATTTTTCCTGCATCGGACTTCCACCTTCACCATGCCTTTGGTGCAATTCAAACCTTTTACAACACCTTTTTGAAATGCAACGTGATTCCTTTTTCGCTGTGATTTTCCCTTTTTACCGAGAATGGTGGTCGCGAGGTGAAACTTGCGGACAACAACTTCATAGTTCACCTTTGTAAGGAAGAGAGATGGTTTAGGGCATGCCGTGTTATTGAACATGTAAAGGGAATCCTTTTGAAAATCGAGATGTCGAGAACCACTTACAAAAAGGCTAAAGAGCCGATTTGGTTGCTCATTGACAATAGGAGGCGGAGCGGTGAAGCTACAATGCCGCACCTTCAACCCATTCCACTTTATGGCAACAAGCGACAATTGGATTGCCACACCGTACTCTTCTAGCAAGAACCACGCAGGTTCATTGACATCTTGGACGTGCTCCCTTACCCAAATTGCAAAGCTGTTTGTGGAATCATTTAGATCACAATGTGGTGCATTTGTCAAATCAATGGATCCAATCCAATGGGCCAAGAGAATTTCTGCAGCCAAAGGCGATGTGGATGATGTTGCTGAAGACACGAAAGTGTTTCACCCATGTCGTGTCCAAATATGTTATGGAACATGGGTGCAAGATCTGCAAGTTTTGCGGCCACACCACCTTCAATTTTCCTTTTATGTTCCATGTTGTCATATCCTTTCGTTGCACGATGAAAGCAAACACATCTAGGGTTCGACTGCACATGTTGCCCGATTCCTACCATTCTACCACCTACATCACGGCGGACCTGCGAATAGTGTCGGTCCACTACTTGCAGCAACCTTTGAACCTTATTAATGAAAGATCGCATCTGGCCATCTTGCGCGGCATGATCGGGTAGCCAGGTGATTGTAACATCCTCGGCGGAGCCGTCTTTTACTTGAAGGCGTAGCTTCTCGGTTGTGGGAACTGCAACAAGTTGTGGTCGTCGTTTCACATGCTGCCATCCATTGGTATCATTTGATGACGGCATTTGTGCGGCTATGTATCTTGCCCCACGAACCTTGCATTTTTCTTTCTTCTGGGCAAAGTAGGTGGACCTCTCAACGGGCTTCTCATATTGGTTGGCTGGGACAACCATATCTTCGGGCAATAGAATTGGAACTGGATGCATCAGAGACAGCTGCACAAAAATGTCCGCATGTCCACGATTGCACAACCGTGCGTGCACTCTCATTTTACCCTGTTTTTTCATGTTTATCGACATTGAATGCAATAAGAAGTGTCAGACCCCTTTCGTTTCATCGCAACCTGTCTCGTCAGTCTTCCACAAGTGCACAACAACAAAGACAAATAAACGTAGAGACAATACATGCAAAGGGCAACAGGACTGTGATAAATTTTTCAAGTGTCCTACGACGCCAAGACACGTCGCGCCCTCCACCCCATTATCCGGCCCCACCACAATATGCGACTTCTTTCGGGCCAAGGGGCAACTACACTTTTCATCTCCTTGGAATACACTGCAGCTTTCTTGTGCTTGATCAACACCATGGTCGCCCACATAACATCTTCCTCAAATTTTGGGATGCACAGTAGTCAAGAGGTCAACTTAGGTGTCCTCGTCGTTGGAAGTGGTGTGGCACAATCCATCCTTTCGCCTCATTGGCTCTAGCACCACAACGGATTTGGACCCGTCTGCAAATCCCAAATGCTCTAAGTGGCCTAGCGGGAGGTAAAGGCCAAACTGTTGATGCATTGAAAAGTCAACTTGTCTTATCTCTCGTAGAAATATGTAAGACAAGACGTTCATTGTTCGTACAATTGTGGAACAAATACAATTTCGCTAGCACACGCACAAATATGGCGACTGCTACTGTGAATCAAGAATCTCCTCACATGATGGTTTTGCAAGAAAAGGAAGAAATGCGCGAAGATTGCCCTACACCACTGCCCCAACCGGCACCCAATCAAAATCGCTGAGACGAGGAGGTGGAGGAGAGCAATAAAAAACATCCTCAGAACACCTAGATTGAACCGATTGGGAGTCCTAATGCATTGTAGAACTGGAGCTCCAACAAGCAATGCCCGCAACCACTTGCCCCTTGCTGCCAAGGCCCATAGACGACTCAATCCTTGGCCCCCGGGCTGTCGGAGCATTGGAATTGTCTACCACATTGCCAAGACAAGACCAACGGACACACACAACCCCAATGGCTACCCGATCGTTATCACAAACAGAACTTTATTATGTTACGCACACACGAGCAAGGTGACTCAATTTAGACTTGATTCTTGACTTTCATGTTTGTATTTGTGTGTGCGACCTATCCATTATTTCTTTGCGCAGCTATTTTCGGCAATTGTATAGAATGTGGTCAACGGCTATTGGCGTTTCGTGTTCGGGCATCAATTCATTACGTGCTCATACATCGATCTTTCTTCAAATAAATCTCGTTCTTTTTCAACTCCACCTTGCTATAGCCCCTCACGAATACCAATATTTGACTGTGTGCACCTGATGGGCACATTGTCGCACACTGGTGTATCTTAGCTTCATCAGGTACGAAGTTGAATGTTTGCGAGACAAAAGGAATCATTCAACATGCCTCACCATGGAAACATAGCACAGCTTTTCCTCGGACACATCTGAAACCTAGTGCTACATTTGGCTCACGTAACACCCAGATATCCGTCAAATATTTTTGACGTTTGATCATAATATCCTTGTCAATGCCATCCTATTATGTTCATTTTTGCCTGCCTATTTTCTTTTGGTTTGGGGTGGGTGGTTTGAGCGTGAACATGGTGGCTGCATCAACTCGCTCGTTGTGTTCCTTGCTCCCTGCATCCCCTTCAACCTTTTAGCACTTCAACCACATTTACACATTTCATGGGGGTGTTTGCAAACCAAGCACAGGAGGGCTAGCTGACAGGGATGTACACACCAAATTGTGAAAAAGTTTGCCCGAAACCCACATTGTTGTCTCTGCTTTACGGTTTACCTCTTGAAAAGCCGAGTTTTGACTTTTTTGAGGTAATACTGCTTGTTTAGGGTCCAAGTTGCGGCTTGGTTGCTTCCTTGTGCGCATCCCACGTGCGTGGCAAATCTTGTGCATAGTTTTTGTGCTGCAAACAATGAAGAAATGTGCTGCCTTGGAAGTCAGCTGTTCTTTCTCTTGAAAAACAATCCTTGGAGACCTACGTGTGTCTCCAGCTGCACATGAAGTGAAAATCAATCAATTGAATTGAGCATGGGAGGGAGGGGGCGTCATTTTGCACTTCAAAAGAGGCCACACAACCTAGTTGCCCCAAATGCACTGGCATACATAGCCACAAGTCAAAAGGGGATGGCTTGCACCCCTAGGGACCCCAAGTGTGGCCGTTTTTTCTTCATTTTCCTTGATTTTGGCCCAGCCATTTCTAGCCAGCTGTTGCTAGCCAAGGGGGGGGGGGATGGGGGGCGGGGGAGTGGGGGGTCAACCCATCCAGCCGCGGCTAGGAAAGGCCACAAAACACTCACACGCCGCACCCCAAAAACAAGGACTTGTGCACCTTGTCCCCATCATTTATCACACCACTTCGGCACCTTATCGCCATCACTTGTACCAGTTGCGCACCTTGTCCCCCTCGCTTGTGGTACCACTTACGCACCTTGTCCCCATCATTTGTGGTACACCTTTTCCCCATCACTTATCACACCACTTGTGCGCCTTGTCCCCATCACTTGTGGTACCATTTGCGCACCTTGTCCCCATCGCCAGTGGTCCCACTTGCGCACCTTGTCCCCATCGCTTATGGTACCACTTGCGCACCTTCCCCCCAGCCATTGCCAGATCAAAGCTATGAAAGCTCCCTCAAAATCATTTTGAAACATTTGGTTACATATCGACCTTCTCCTCCGCAACGGATTTCAACGAAACATGGACAATGAGCTATAGCTCACATATCAAATGCCGCATGGTTGTGGTGGGGGGGTTGTGGCATGTAAGGTTGTAGTGCATAGGCCTCTGGTGCGTTGGGCTTTCATGTGTGGACCTCCGGGCTGAGATTGTTGTGCGTGGAGGCACGGTGCGTGGAGCGGTGGTGTTTGCGGCTTTTGTGTGTCATGCAATCGGGAACGGGGTGTGTGGGTTTAAATTGTTCATGACGTTGGTTGTTTTTTAGGGCATCTTTTCTTGTGCATGTGGGGATGGCTGGTATGCATAGTACACAGCACTCGTGCACGTTAGCGCCCAATGACCGACCCTAACTTGAAAAGCCGGGTGCGCTTCAGCTCCTGAAATGTGTTGCTATGGTCAACAATGCAAGGACACGAACTTCAAGTGCACATGTTCTTTTACAAGTTTAGGTAAGCAAATTGCGAGGTATTTGAAGGCAAAATGAAAGGTCTCTTTGAGACTCCATATAATACTTCTACAACTCACAACGGTGCACAGCTAGTTGCGCTTCTAGATGGAAGGGCCCAACGGTCAGTTGCACATTGCATTGTGAATTTTGGTTATCCACAACAGGGAACAATTCGCGCGGTTACCAAAGACATGTAGCTTGAGCTTTGAGTAAGTAGAGAGAGGTCCGTGACACTCATTGTTCCCATAAGGAGATGCGGGTAGGTGTGACAACAAACAAAGTACATTGGCGCTTTGTATACCATGGAATGGCGGCTCGGCGGCTTCAAGGGTTACAGGTCTACGCTGCCACTGCTCCGAGCCAACCAAGAGTACCTTGATGTTGTGCTTGGACCACCGAGTTCATAACATTGCTTAGGCAACCCGACAGAGGTCAAACCACGGAGGGAAAGACAAAAGGGGGGCTCCACAATAGTTTCACTGGCCGGCCTATGCTCCTAAAGTTTGCCTGAGCAGTGCTTCTTCAGGTCAGGGCTACTTGGTTTGGTACGAGTGTCGCGATCAACCTTAGGGCATGGCCGTTTTTGTGAGTGGGGTTGCGCTCTACGGTTGGCGCCGCGATCGGGAAGTTTGGATTGGTCTGTGCCCCAAATTTCAAGGTCGTTGCTTCCGACGAGGACTTCCTGAATATCATCACTGCTAGAGCTGTCACAGCGTGGGAGAGTGACAAGGGGTGGTGAGGAGCAGCGCGAGAGAGTGGCAGCGGGTGATGCTGCTGCTGCTGCTGCTGCTACCGCTGCTGCTGCTGTGGACACTCTGAGGGCTGCTGCCTTCTGTGCGGTCCACACTTTCTTTTGCGGAAGCCTTGGGGGGATGGTTTGCCTTGGGCGTCCGCCTCCGCCGCCGCCGCTATTGCTGCTGCTGCTGCTGCTGCTGCTGCTGCTGCTGCTGCTGCTTCTGCTGCTTCTGCTGCTGCTGCTGCTACTGCTGCTACTGCTACTGCTGCTACTGCTGCTGCTGCTGCTGCTGCTGCTGCGAACACTTTGAGGGCTGCTGCCTTCTGTGAGGTCCGCGGTTTCTTTTGCGGAAGCCTTGGGGGGATCTTTTGCCTTAGGCGTGTGCTTCGGGTTAGGCTGTGGCTGGGAGACGGGCTTAGGTGGTTGTTTGGCAGTTGCTTTTGAGGCAGACTTCGGCCGTCCTTTGGGCTGTGCTTTGGCAGCCGGCTTGTCGCATTGTTTCGCTGGTGCTTTGCACTTGAGCTTGTGTGTTTGTTTGACGGGTGCTTTCAAAGTGGATGGAGTGAAGGGCTCCATGCCGTTCTCGATACTCCAAATGAGCTGTCTTTCTACTCTTTCTGGCCGGGCATTTTCATCTATGTGTGTTAAGCTCTCTTTTGGCGGGCTTGGTTTGGGTTGGGGCTGGGGGGGCAACTTGGGAAGGTCAATGGGGTGTTTCCGGGGACTGCTGGTGTCAAAGAAATGCGACTGCGGCCAGGCCCAACTTGGACCAGGATCCCTCACTTGCTTGCCTGTGTGGCGATCATAGTGCCGCGGAGGAGCTCCGCATAGGGCTCTGTGCACAAGGTTGCCAAACACACAGTCCAACTTCAGTTCCTCAAAGATGAACTTTTTCTTGATGTCCGGGCTCATTGCCCACACCTTCCACATGTCCACCCCGTTGGGCAGAAGACCTTCAAATTCTTTGAGCACGCTCTCCCTTTTTGTCGAGGGGGTTGAGGGTTTGGGCTCTGGGTTAGCAGTGGGGTTTGAGTTGCCATCAAGCGTGACGTGTTGTGGTGAGGGTTGTTTTTGCTCTTGGTGGCATGTGGGTGATGATGTCGGTGTTGAGGGCTGGAATCTTTGGTGGGGTGCAAAGTTGCTGTTTTGTGCTTTTGGTAGTGGTACTCCCCATTGACATTTTGTGGGGCATGTCCATGGGTCCTTGGCCACCGCCTCATCCAGGAAATCCTTGTGCAGCATCATGCGGCATGCACTGCAACGCATATACTTCCCCTTTTGCTGGAGGAGCCCATGGCTGTTTGGCTTCTGCTCCTCCAAGTCTGCACAATATCCACGTGTCATTTGATAATAAGCCTCCAATAAGGAGTCATCAGGAAGCGTGGCACAGAGCTCTATGAGGTGTATGCAGGGACGCATGGACGCACAGACTTTCTTGCCGCCTTATTTCTCCAAAATTTGGCAGGCGGACGTTTGTAAGCCATAATAAAATGTCACAGTCAGTGTTGCACCCTCCTTGAAAAGATTTAAGACACATTTGACATCACAAAGACATGTCCAGTGCGTACGACAAAGTTGCAAGCGGCTAGGGAGGGTAAGGTACATGCCGGAGAGAAGGGGATGCGTGTTTCAAGTTTTTCCCAAGGTCGATCATCACTATCGGGGCTGCCATGGGGCAGCTGGAGTCAAGTAGTGATCCATACTTTTACCGAACCACTCAACGTCGTGCAACTCCACCAAAATTTAGCTAGAGCCGTTTCGTTTTTGGTGGGTGGATACATGGAGAAAGAAGTTCACCTAACCATGGCTAGCTCAGCCCACTTTGATACTAGGGCTACACCACAAGCACCAACATGACATGAATAGGCAGCGAACCGCCCCATGGTATGCCCCCTCATCCTTTTATCCCATCCAAGACGTAAGCAGCAAGCCCCAGCAAACCCCTGCCGCTTGTGCCGGCCAAACACCATACCCGGTTTTTACCATGGCTCTAGTGGTAAGTGGTGGACTTTATTGACCCGCCGCGCCTAAACAGACATGTGATTTCACAAATGGTGTTTGGAGGGCTATGCAGCCATCGTCTGTACCTCATGGAGGTAATTAATTGGCAACATCGAAACCATCGGGCATATCCTGCAGTCCAATGTGTGCTTCAGTATAATGCTATGGAAGACTACTGACCTTGTCCATAGATGAGTCCCATGGAGAAAGTCTTTGGAGGCGGACCCTAACCCTAACCTTGGAGGCCTCATTGGCTCTAGCACCACAAAGGATTTGGACCCGTCTGCGAATCCCAAATGCTCTAAGTGGCCTAGCGGGAGGTAAAGGCCAAACTGTTGATGCATTGAAAAGTCAACTTGTCTTATCTCTCGTAGAAATATGTAAGACAAGACGTTCATTGTTCGTAAAATTGGGGAACAAATACAATTTTGCTATCGCCAGCACAAGCACAAATATGGCGACTGCTACTGTGAATCGGGAATCTCCTCACATGATGGTCTTGCAAGAAAAGGAAGAAATGCGCGAAGATTGCCCTACACCACTGCCCCAACCGGCACCCAATCAAAATCGCTGAGATGAGGAGGTGGAGGAGAGCAATAAAAAACATCCTCAGAACACCTAGATTGAACCGATTGGGGGTCCTAATGCATTGTAGAGCTGGAGCTCCAACAAGCAATGCCCGCAACCACTTGCCCCTTGCTGCCAAGGCCCATAGACAACTCAATCCTCGGCCCCCGGGCCATCTAAGCATTGGAATTGGCTACCACATTGCCAAGACAAGACCAAAGGACACACACAACCCCAATGGCTACCCGATCGTTATCACAAACAGATCTTTATTCTGTTACGCACACACGAGCAAGGTGACTCAATTTAGACTTGATTCTTGACTTTCATGTTTGTATTTGTGTGTGCGACCTATCCATTATTTCTTTGCGTAGCTATTTTCGGCAATTGTATAGAAGGTGGTCAATGGCTATTGGCGTTTCGTGTTCGGGCGTCAATTCATTACGTGCTCATACATCGATCTTTCTTCAAATGAATCTCGTTCTTTTTCAACTCCACCTTGCTATAGCCCCTCACAAATACCAATAGTTGACTGTGTGCACCTGATGGGCACATTGTCGCACACTGGTGTATCTTAGCTTCATCAGGTACCAAGTTGAATGTTTGCGAGACAGAAGGAATCATTCAACATGCCTCACCATGGAAACATAGCACAGCTTTTCCTCCGACACATCTGAAACCTAGTGCTACATTTGGCTCACGTAACACCCAGATATCCGTCAAATATTTTTGACGTTTGATCATAATATCCTTGTCAATGCCATCCTATTATGTTCATCTTTGCCTGCCTATTTTCTTTTGGTTTGGGGTGGGTGGTTTGAGCGTGAACATGGTGGCTGCATCAAATCGCTCGTTGTGTTCCTTGCTCCCTGCATCCCCTTCAACCTTTTAGCACTTCAACCACATTTACACATTTCATGGGGGAGTTTGGAAACCAAGCACAGGAGGGCAAGCTGACAGGGATGTACACACCAAATTGTGAAAAAATTTTCCCAAAACCCACATTGTTGTCTCTGCTTTACGGTTTACCACATGAAAAGCCGAGTTTTGACTTTTTTGAGGTAATACTGCTTGTTTAGGGTCCAAGTTGCGGCTTGGTTGCTTCCTTGTGCGCATCCCACGTGCGTGGCAAGTGCTGCAAACAATGAAGAAACGTGGTGCCTTGGCAGTCAGTTGTTCTTTATCTTGGAAAACAATCCTTGGAGACCTACCTATGTCGATAATTGTTAGGGTGTTATTCTCTAGTGTGTGTGTGTGTGTGTGTGTGTGCCCCACCTCCCAAGACGCCGCTGTTGCATCCTCCACCTCTGTCTCCAATGGCTCCGCCACCGGGCAACATGGGTGGGGGACCAATACAGCAGCTGGGCTTTGCCGCCTCATTTGCGCGTGTCGGGAGTCTCGGGCGCCTGGAATGGAGACTGGCATGCACTGGATTATCACCGCCAGTCAATATCCCTCCCGGGTCACCAATGTTCCGATGAGTGCCGCCACCCACCTCCCTCCCTCCCCTCTGTCCCCCCTGCCACCCACCCTTCCCCTTCCCCCCCCCCCCCCCCCCCCTCCCCCCGCTCCGAGCAGCCATCCCAGTTCAGTCATTGTGTGTCTGTGAGCGGGTGGTTACACCCGGCTCCATGTTTCTTCTTGTTCCCCCCTGTCTGTTTATTCCTTTCTCCTGCAGGCTAGGGGCCAGGCACTACCAGCCACCGGCTTCTGGCGTCAACACCGATGGGTTTGGTAATACGAGCCTACTCCTTGTCCCCGCCTTTCCTCCGCGCGATGGCACGCGTTAAGTACGGACAGGGATATCTCGTTGGCATGAAAGGACTGCTGCGTAGTGCGAACATGCGATTGTTTCCCCTCCCCATGGTCAGTGGGTGCCTAGAGTAGTGTCGTATATGACTCCAGCACTGTGCTAGGAAGATAACACGACTGTCTCCTCTATCACTTCACTTCAGAAAGGCGCCTAGCCTTGACATCATGACATTCTCAATGCTTTTTGCTTTGTTCTTGGTTTGATGCTAACTGGCCTGACGAGGTGTTCCTGGTGCTAACGTCGTTCTCCACTGCGCTCGCGGTCAGTGGTTTTCTTGTTGGTTCCTGCACAAGTGTGTGTGTGTGTGTGTATGTGCATGTGTGTCTGGAGGGGGGCAGTCAACACGACATACAGTTGCGAGCTCGGACAACCCTATTTATCCATGGTGGTTAGCCGAAAGCCCCTAACTCTAGTGTGTTTGAGACTCAAGTAACCATCTCTATCTGACCTTCCTATTGATGAAGCGACTCCCAGTTTGGCACTGAGGCCAGTGGGCACACAACCTATAGCAAACCAGCGCACTGGCTCTACCTCAAAAAATAATGCAGAGGGCACATCACACAACAAAAGGTGTCGAAAATTCTTTTAGGTGACATTCCTTATTACACTATATACGAATTCTCTCAGTTGACGTTTTCCATGCAATGCATGCAGGAGGGATGGGTTTGAGCGGGGGAGGACCCTGGGGTAGGCACAGTGCGTTTGGCTCTGGGGGGTTTGGGGGGGTTGATTGTGGGTAAGCGGAAAGCCGGGTGAAAATGTCCATGGTATGGAAGATGTTTTTGGAAAAAGCGGTGGCATGGGGCCTAGGGGATTGGGAGGGACGGGTTGAAGCGGTGGGCGTGGCTCTGGGGGGGTTTGGGGGGGCTGATTGTGGGTAAGCGGAAAGCGGGGTGAAAATGTCCATGGTATGGAAGATGTTTTTGGAAAACGGGGTGGCATGGGGCTTAGGGGATGGGGAGGGACGGGTTTGAGCGGTGGGCGTGGCTCTGGGGGGGTTTGGGGGGGCTGATTGTGGGTAAGCGGAAAGCGGGGTGAAAATGTCCATGGTATGGAAGATGTTTTTGGAATACGGGGTGGCATGGGGCTTAGGGGATGGGGAGGGACGGGTTTGAGCGGTGGGCGTGGCTCTGGGGGGGTTTGGGGGGGCTGATTGTGGGTAAGCGGAAAGCGGGGTGAAAATGTCCATGGTATGGAAGATGTTTTTGGAAAACGGGGTGGCATGGGGCTTAGGGGATGGGGAGGGACGGGTTTGAGCGGTGGGCGTGGCTCTGGGGGGGTTTGGGGGGGCTGATTGTGGGTAAGCGGAAAGCGGGGTGAAAATGTCCATGGTATGGAAGATGTTTCCGGAAAACGGGGTGGCATGGGGCTTAGGGGATGGGGAGGGACGGGTTTGAGCGGTGGGCGTGGCTCTGGGGGGGTTTGGGGGGGCTGATTGTGGGTAAGCGGAAAGCGGGGTGAAAATGTCCATGGTATGGTATGGACGAGTTTGAGAGGTGGAGGCTCCGGTAGGAGGCCGTCCCAGGGCGCTGGGGTGGGGGCGGTGGGTCTAGCCCTCGGGGCTGAATGACTTTGGGTGGCACTGGGTGGTAAGCGGTATTTTGAATTACATTTAGCAAGGTTCGAATCATTGGGAGTCCCACTCCGTTGGAGTCAGTAGCTTATTTGATTGCCTTGAATGGCATTGAATGACAATGAAAAACCATGTCAATAGCTTTGTACGCGATTCCGCAGCAATATGTCGCTATTGAATGTTTGATGTACACAGCATGGCACTGCATGCGAACTTAGGCACTCTTAGTTACAGAAGCACATAGAATCGCTTTTTTGGGGGGCTGATTGTGGGTAAGCGGAAAGCACGGTGAAAATGTCCATGGTATGGAAGATGTTTTTGGAAAACGGGGTGGCATGGGGCTTAGGGGATGGGGAGAGCCTTGAAAAGCATTGAACCGCATTAAAAACGCAGTTGAATGGCATTGGCAAGCAATTGGTCGCAAGTGGTGGCCATTGACTGTAAGGGCCGGTACAGTCCCATTATCAGATCGGGCTAATTGCAGGGCTAATACATGATTCTGATGTTTTGTAGCTAACTCATCATCTGGCGTTTTTAGAGTTAATCCAAGATTCCAAATGATCTAGTGTTTTTATAAGTCGCACATTCATCAGTGATCTTTCGGACAATGACATGCAGTGTGGTGTGCAGCATCTAGTATTTAAATTTTTCTGCATTGTTTTGTCGTTGCAACCAATTGCGTTTATATCCCATGTGCTCATGCTGCTCTGCAGCATGACCGAGGTCTCTGGGATTCAAGTTGGACATCGCCGGGATCATCTGATTTGCAATTACTTTGTGCTGCAGGGTTGTTGCAGGTAGGGTTCGGAACCGGTTTTACCAAGTAATCGGAAAAACCGGTTATAGGCAATGATAGGAGGGTATTTTCAAAGCAATTGGCACAAACGTTTATTTTGAAAACTCATTTAAACCAATCAATCGGAATGGATCCAAGCTTTTTGGGTTCTTTTCGGCAGTACCATTTTGTCCAATTTTTGCACTCAACGGAGGCTTTTGGTAGCAATAAACGATGGCGAATGGTAAATTGCAACTTGCAACGTAGTTTTGATCACTGTGTTCCAGGTTGTATGGGCTTATTTCTGCCAACGGCGACATTTTGGTTAGTAGGGTTAGTAGTAGTAGGGCAACTACTTGGAAAAACATCGGTTATTTTGAAAACCATTAATCGGCAAAACTGGTTATTGTTGTAAAAATAATCTTTTAACACCGGTTAGTTTCAAAACTACGAGGTTCCAAACCTTGGTTGCAAGTATACTGGTGCATTTTGATATTTGGCAAGACAAGCAATTTGCAAAGTGGCACGGTTAAAGGATAGCACTCAAGCAAAACTCAGCGGCTACCGATTACATTGACCAGCATTGTGTTGCAATAGGTGCCTATTGGGGATCACTAAATAGCATTGGGCAAAATTCTGTAGCAGCTCGGCTGCCTGGAATGGTATTGAGCGGGGGGTTGATTGAAAGAGGGATGGGATGCAATAGAAAAGAAAACCTTTAGAAGGCAATAGCCACGAAGCACAGGCATTTCTATTTTCCTTTGCTGTTTTTGACTTTTCTATTGGTTGCCATTCAACCCGGATGAAAATGATCTAATGGTTCTGCTAGCAAGATCCAACCCCTTGGAGAGGGGTAGCCAAAAGCATTTCAAAAAAGCAAAAACTATCTCAAACGGGTGCGGTGTGCTCCAACTACTCTCGAAAAGGATAGGCCTTGCCCCTAAATTCCCTAAAAAGGGCCCATAGCCTTCGAATCGGTGTGCTTCGTTCCCAACACCTTTTCAAATGCTAGGCACCAAAATTCCCTAAAAAGGAGTTGGTCCTCGCCCCATAGCCGTCAAATTGGTGCGCCTTGAAGCTTACACCTTTTCAAAGGCCAGGTATTGCTCCAAAGTCGTTTGAAAGGCGTGGGCCTTGGTCCAAAAGCATTTCAAAAAAGCAAAATCCTTTCAAACGGCTGCGATTTCCCCAACTACTCTTGAAAAGGGTGGTCCTTGCTCCTAAGTTTGGTAATATTCCCTAAAAAGGGGGTGGTCCTCGCCCCACAGCCTTTAAACTGGTGTGCCTTGCTCCCAGCACCTTTCCAAAGGCAACGCCTTGCTCCAAAGTCCTTTCAAAGGCATGGGCCTTGGTCCAAAATTCCCTAAAATTCCCTTTTGCTATTGTATAGTGTGGCATAGTTGTTTAAATTTGGCTGAATGTGTGTTGCCTTCACGCTGGTTGATAGTTAACTGCCATGTTAAGTGTGCTTAATGTAACTTAAGCATCTTTAATCACTCTTAGGGGGATGCTTTAGTGCACTTAAGTGCACTTTAGAGGGCTTTTTAACCCGAAAGTTAACCCCAACCCTAACCCTAACCCTAACCCTAACCCTAACCCTAACCCTAACCCTAACCCTAACCCTAACCCTAACCCTAACCCTAACCCTAACCCTAACCCTAACCCTAACCCTAACCCTAACCCTAACCTGGAGTGGTTTGTCAAAGACAGTCCGCTTCGGTCTTCTCGGCTTTTGGTTTGTTTTCCTTTGCGGGTGGGTCCTTGGGGTCCCACTGATTGGCTTCGGACTGTCGAACAGCCAATACCCCGACAATCTGAACCTCGTCAGCGCCATTCTGGGACATCTCATGAACCTCATCAACCCCCTTCTGTATGGCATTTTCTGGTACAAGTGGTTTGTTGCAGATGGGCAGGTTGCCCCTCAAAAGGGGCTAGACACAGAGTTTGAAGTCCAGGACGCTTATGGTAGCAGTGTGCCCTACGCACTGCGGGCACCATGGAACACCCCAGTGACTCCTGTGCAGTACCCAACATACAATGGCCCCCCACCTGTTTACACATATGATGCGCCTGTTGCCTACCCAACGTACAGTGGTCCGCTGCCCACTCCTGCAGACACACAGGTGTATTGAGCAGATGCCCAAACTGCATTTTGCCAGCAACTTATTTTGTCTTTTCTTAACGCAACAACCCAGGTGTCCATCCCACATCTCCGTTGCCTCTGCATGGCAGTGTGGTCTGCACAGGTCGGACGGACCCAATGTTTCATCGAACCCATGCCGGCGCCTACGTGCACTTTTCTCGCATCTTGCCCAACGATGAAAAAATGTCCAAAAAATGGCCGTTTTTTGGTCAAAAGTTGAGTTTTTTGGCCTCAGACAAGCGGTTGAAGACCATTTTCGTTCCAAAATCGGCCAAAAAAGGGAGTTTTTTGGTCAAAAGTTTGATTTTTTTTGCCTTCAGCCAAGCAGTTGAAGACTTCCCCCCTATTTTGAGGGTGCGGGATGCGAAAAAAAAGGTTGTAGGCACACACAGATCAGGAAAACACAATTTACAGCATCCATATGCACCAAAATTTCCCATTTTTCATGAAAAAACGGCAAAAAATGGCCGCTTTTTGGTCAACAATTGAGTTTTTCGGCTTCAGACAAACAATTGAAAACCCCCCGCCCTATTTTGAGGGTGTTGGATGCAAAAAAGCAGGTTCTAGAGAGACACAGATCACGAAAATACAATTTACAGCATACATTTTTCATGAAAAAACGGCCAAGAATGGCCGTTTTTGGTCGAAAATTGAGTTTTTTGGCCTCAGACAAGCATTTGAAGACCCCCCCCCCCCATTTCGAGGGTGCTGGATGCGAAAAAGCAGGTTCTAGGCAGACACAGATCACGAAAACACAATTTACAGCATGCGTATGCACCAAAATTTACCATTTTTCATGAAAAAAACGGCCAAAAATGGTTATTTTTTGGCCAAAAATTGAGTTTTTTTTAGCTTCAGATAAGCAGTTGAAGACCCCCCCCCTATTTTGAGGGTGCTGGATGCTAACAAGCAGGTTGTAGGGGCACACAGATCACAAAAACGCAATTTACAGCATGCGTATGCACCAAAATTTGCCATTTTCATGGAAAAAACGGCAAAAAATGGCCGCTTTTTGGTGAAAAATTGTGTTTTTTGGCCTCAGCAAAGCAATTGAAGACCTCCCCACCCCTATTTTGAGGGTGCTGGATGCAAAAAAGCATGTTGTACGGGGACACAGATCGCCCAAACACAATTTACAGCATGCTAACTACTTAAAAGGGTGTTTTTTTTGATGCTGCAGGTTTTGGGATTTTCGGACGTCGTAAAATCCTATGTGTACTTTCAACTTTGTGACAAATACCTATTTGGGGCTGATCCCACTGCTTCAGACAAGGCCTGAACAAATTGTGTTCACACAGTCCTTGAGATATTCTCAAGATCTCACTTGTCCATACATGCTCAACCTGCATTTTGTGAGTTTCAGTGATTGGACCTTTGACCCTGGGGTCCATAGTCAGCACATCAGCTGATCAAGTCAATCTTCCATCTCTATTTCGTTCCGGTAACAGTGTTTTGCATTCGAGTTTCTGACCCATCAACACCCCCCTTGCACACACACTTGTGTTGTAACAGCACAATTTACTTAGAGCTTGAAGAATGCAAACACTGAAAATTTTCTCCCTCAAGAATACCAGAACAAAGCAAAGGTGCCTGCACAAGGGACGCAGATTTTTGTGTAGAGCATGAGCTGGATTACATCTCCGTGCTGCAGCCCCAGGGTTACCCACT
>CAXIWF010000603.1:0-10226 GCA_964036045.1 Eutreptiella sp. 'Long Island Sound 2002' | reverse complement strand
CTCCGTGAACGTGACAGCGGCGCTCTTGAGTTCGTCGACGGACACTTTACTGATTGGATTAAGCAGGTCATCGCCCCCGCCTGTGGACGGGTGAAGGGGCAAAGCGAAGGCCCATTTGACGTGCAAGGGCCCAGTCCATTGGGCTGCACCCCCTCGTCGCACGATCATTTTGACGCACATATGTGGGGGTTTTGAAAAAGCAATTTACTCCCTGGGGGCTCTGGTCCCAGCAGCCAGGGTAGGGGGGCTGGATGGGGGAGGTCAGGGGTCTCTTGTTTTGTGTATATGCTTGGATTCCCCCATGAACTTCTGAGCATTTGAGTATACACTCATGGGGTAAAACCACAATTTTACCAAAACCACAATTTTACCCCCTTCATATGCTAAAAGAAAATTTTCGGCGCCTTTGGCGCCAAATTTGGACCAGATGCGGTCTGGATCTGGAGGGGCCGCAAAAGGTCAGGTGTGGACCCACCACTGATGCTCCAGCCGCGCCTGCCTTCACACAGCCTTCACAGCCTTCTCAGTTCTCTTGGTGTTCGCCTGGCCTTCTGCACAGCTCGTAGGCCGTCCCTACCTCCCTGACTTGGGGTCAGAGGTCCAGGTGTCTGGGTTCTGGGCTTTCATCGCTGGGTCACACTGCACCATGAGACTGAGCTGGGGTCGTGGCGTACATTCCTTGTTCAATGTTGGGGTCTTCTGTGTTTGGGGCATGCTTGCATTTGCTGGCCTCTCTCGGCCACGTACCTTACACCCAGCTGTCACCCGGGCATGGAGGGCTCGAGGTTCGAGAGGTTAGGGCTCCGCCGTTCAGGTCGCTGCCACCAACCCTGGCAAGTTTGTCGGTCCTTACGCTTGTGGAGTTCGCACATACAACGTACATCGCGGGAGGAGGGGTGTGTGACCCGGGGGGGGGGGGGGGGTTCAAGGGGTGCCGCTGGGCAACCCCTGTGACTGAGAGTGGCCACCCGCCCTTGGCCAAAGGCCACGATCAGGTCTATGCAGAGCCCTCCCGCACTATCTTGGGGCCTGCAGGCGGAGACCAGAGTCCCAAAAATGCGGATCGGGCTGTGCCACAGGGCGACAGACGTGCGCTTGTGGACCGTTTTGGAGAACAGAAGTGGGGGGGCCTTGGTGCCCCCCAGCCCAACCCCCGTTCTGAACGAGCACTTGAGGCCGGGCCCGGTGAGCCGACTCACCCGCCCCTTCGCCCCACCGAATGCCACGTGGACCCCGAAGCGCTGCACCCCCCCTCCCCCCCCAGCCTGCGGCATGGACCTGCGAACGGCCCCTTCACATCTCCAAAAGGGCAGGTCTTGTGATGAGGCAGCCCCCCCCCCCCCCCCCATTTCCCTCAGTCGGCCCCCATGGCAGCCACCACAAAGTGAGGGCCCTGGCCATGGGCGGGTGTTCCATTCAGGGACCCCCAAACCACGCATCTCACCGCCCGGGACACAGAGTGGCAGGGATACCAGCACCCCCCCCGCTGTGGGATGCAAACATTGATGCTGCCCTATCCCCTGCAGGGGGCAAGGCTGCCGGGCAACAAGAGCTACACAATAGCTCTTCACTGACATCGCCATGGGCACCTCCGCCGAGACAGAAGAGGTGCCCTCATTAACAGGGCTCGTCCAAATGTCTTGACCCAAACTCCGTCCTTGGAGAGTGGTGGACACAGCAAATGGAGACACTCGTTCGCATTCTGCCGCACCCCCCTCCCCCTCCCCCAAGGGGATTGTTGCACAGCCACGGATGCACGGAAGAGAGGGACATCAGAAGGCGAGGGCGGCCCCCAACGCCCCCAACGCCCACAACGCCCGCAGACACACGCCCGCACTCGCCAGTGGGCCATCAGCGGCACACTGCACACAGGGCCCTGCGGAGGCCGCACACCTGCACTTGCACTTGCACTTGCACTTGTCTTCTGCTTCTTGGGGTCTGGGCCGGGCTGTGCATCTGCGGAAAACGCACGCGCCAATGGCCCACAACACTCCCTTGGCCCCTCCTCGCGTCTGATCTCCTCCACAAAACAATCGCGGTCCCGGGGCCCACGGGCACTAATGGCTGCTGCTGCCACGCCTCAACCCCCCCTCCCCCACGTGAGAAGGGCGTTGGTCAACAGTCAAAAGGGGGGCGGATTGGATGGCGGCGGTGGTCGGGAGACACCATCGTCCACTTTACCGCAACGCTCGAACAGGACCAGGGGCTGTGCACTCACCAGCCGAACGGTTGTTAAACTCTGCACAGCGCAACGGGCGCAACACAGTGTGCTCCTGATATACGAGGGGCCATGATGTCAGGTTTTAAATTGACCAGCATGATCCTGGCCTCATACCAGACTCACTCACTCCGACTTCAACCAGTACTGAATATTGCCTTGAGTCGCCACTCATCTGTGACTATCGAATACTTCTTGGGCAGGTTGAGGTCAGCTCAAGGATGGGCCACACCCAAAATCAGTAGGCCCGACCTACCTTCCAGCCCCAAGAAGTCACCTGGGAATCACCCAACAAAATGTATGGGGGGATTGCGGTGGTGCGAGCCATCCAATGTTGGTCGTTGTCGTGGCCCAGCAGTTGGCCGCCATCAGGGGCACATCGCATTGCTGTGCCAACGCTGTGGCTGCGTTTCAGTGGAGAGTCAGGGGGCGCTATGCCTCTGAGCTCCTGCATGCCCTCTTTCAGGGTGACTGATCTCTAGACCAGAGCGGCTGAGGGGGGCGCAGAGGGGTGATGGACGGGGGTTGATGGCTGCCCACCGCCCGTGGGCCCGAGGGGTGTGCCCGGCAGCACAGGGCTCTGTGTGTTCCGGGGGATGACAGTGGGGGTGTGACTTGTTGTGCAGGGGTTTGGGGAAAGGGGTGGCCACTACCCACAGCCCCTTGACAGCGGCACTGCCCGGGGGCATTGGGTCAGACCGGGGGAGCAGGCCGCAGGACACAGGGGATTTGGCACACCTTAGTACCAAACGAGGTAAAACTTAGTAAAATGCGGTAAAACTTAGCAGAAACAAGGTAAAACTTAGTGGGAAAAATTTTCAGAAAAATGAAAGAAAAAAATTCTAAGTTTTACCACGCCCCCCCCCTCGGGGGTACTGTTGTTGAAGGGCATAAAGCCCCGGGTCAATTCTTGGGCACTTGTGTCAGTGGTGCCCCACCCAGGCCAAACCATCTTGTGCATGTGTGCTTTATTTCAGATGTACATACCATTGACTCCTCTGGGCGGCTCCTTTGGCAACTGACTGTTGGCCGGAGGCCCCTTGGGGGGGGGGATGGGGGGGGAAGGGGAGGGGTAGTTGGCGTTCTAGGACCCGCGGAGCCGCACCCCTCAAGGTATATACACATATATAGAAGGAATATCTCTCCGGGACATCCAGAAGGTGCCAACACGGAGCAAATTCGCATTTCAGCAGGGTTTTCTCAACTTTTGGTCTAATGCACCAAAATTATGTGTTCTATTTTAGCCAATTACAAAACACATGCTTGTAGATGGGGGGTCTGTCTTTGTTTCTTTGGGGTTGGGTTGTGCACCCTTCAAATTAGCTTTACATAGGTCCCGAAGACCGTTGAGGGACTTGCTATCCCCGTGTTCAATCGCCTGGTTGTCGTTCTACAATCTCCCAGACGAGTGCTAGGCATAGTGGGCAGGAACAAGATATTCCTTACGCCAAATCAACACTGTCTTGGATGGACCTCGTCTGCAGAAAGGGGAAAGGGGTTGTGTCAACAGCTAGGCCCCCCGACGCCTGGCGCAATCCTATACATACCTCTGATGGACACAAAATAGAAGCATAGCACGTGCCATGAACAGAAAGGCATTCACGGTAACGCATGTGGGGTGTGACATCACAAAAAAGGCATGACTCCGGGGGGCCTACAAATTTGGGTGTTGGGTACAACCGAGACACAGCCCAATGCATTGTTGTGGTCTAGGGTGCGGAGGCGCACTTGGAACAACTTTAGTGCAAAGCACCTTGTGCCATTTCATGCAACAGCCACAATCTATCATGTGGTACTTGCATCTTGCCATTGACAACGCATTTTGACAAGGCCCGATGCAACATCAAAAGACATGTTGGATGGCAACTTACATAATCCTGTTGTTGGATGAAGCTAGAATTCAAGGGTGCAATTGCAAAAGCAAGGCCACCAAAAGCACCCAAAATCTTCACCCACTTCTTCCGCTGGTGTGGTTGAAGGCCTTCTTGCTCGGCAATCAAATCTACAATTGCTCCATGTTTGCCCCAACTATGTGTGTCTAGTCACATAGGGGGTCAAACTTATGGCAGAGGTATCAAGTGTTGGGGCAATCAACAATAAGCAGAGCACCCAATGTAAATTGGCCAAATTATATACTTGCACCCACCATCAAGGGTCAAGGGTGGTGCCAAAGCCATGTCAAAATCAATAATACATGGCTCCTACATAACCCCTAATGTCTTGGGGGTCCACAGCGCCCAACACAGCAACAAAATCAGAAGTGTCGATGTAACCCTTGCCGTCTCGGCAGCACTCAGCGCGGGGACAAAATCAAAAAGTGGCTACTTGACCCTTGCCTAGTGGCTACGTATCCCTTGGTTGTCTGTCTTGGGGGCCCACATGTGGGCAAAGTGGCTACATAACTTATGCCGTCTCGGGGGTCCCTTAAGCGAGGACAAAATTAAAAAGTGGCTACTTGACCCCGGCCATCCTTGGGGACCACATGTGGGGGAAATGGCTACATAAAACCTGTCGCCTTGAGTGTCCCCTAACCGGGGACCAAATCAGAATTGGCTACATAACACCGGCCGTTTTGGGGGCCAACGGTGTAGGGAGGAAACAATGTTTTGTAATTTTTCAATAACTTAATAAAACAAACTTCTTATTCAGTAAAAAACCTATAAATTTTATTCAGTGTTTTGTTACTTACTTCTTTACTAAATCATTATTAAGTAATTATACTAACAGTGATAGTAACAAAATGTTTTTGTCATCAAGTTCCAGAGCTTAGTAAAAAAAAACTTTAACTAACTCGTATCACAGCCCCCCCACCGCAAGGCCACTGAGGGGTCCGGCACCCTCTCAGCTACGTGGCAGCGCCGTTGACCATTGACTCGAAGTTGGGGTATGTCTCGAAGTGGACGTGGTGGTCCTGGTATGCAGGCGGGGCCGATGTACTGCTAAAAGTCGAGGTTGCTGTCACCAGGCAGAGTCGGTGGTGTCAAGTGCAAACGCGAGAACGGGCACTCTACGACCCGGTGAAGAGCCCAAAGGCAAGTTGCCTTCGCGCAAGCGCTCCTACGTGAGCGAAGGATCGTCGCGTTCATCACGATCCATAATGAGGTCCGACCTGCAAGCCGCCTTGAAGGAATACACCGCCGACCTAACCGGGGAGATCCTCAAGTCGGTCCCGTTGCCGGCAGCGCTGGCCTCGCCACACCGCCATCGACAGGCAACCAGAACGCCCTCATGTTGTTGAGGGGGCAGGCAGTTGCGGCAGCCCTTGCACAAGGGCACATGAGGTGGGCGTGGCTGTGATCGAGAGGCAGCAGACACAAACCTCCCGATTGAAGGATGTTCTTGATCAGCACTGCCTTGGTGCCTTTGTCCGACACTCCTGTGGACCGAGACAAGGGCGCTGAGGTGGAGGTTGAAGTGGGAGTGCGACATGTCGTAGTGTGAGCGGGAGCACCGGCTCAACAGCCAGCCCACTCCGACAGGGCCCGGTGCGGACGCGACGGAGCAGACAACACCACCACACGCACCTGCGCAAAGGGCCCCACAACACGACATCGACGCACAACACATTTCCAGAGGCACCGCTGGAGCAGTGCCAAAGAGGAGACGTGTGCACAGATGAGAGCACACAGACGGCGGCGGTGCAGAGCGCCCATGTCACCACAAGACCCGCGTCGTCCGCTGCATTCCGTACCTACTTCTGCGCACTTGGCCTTCAGTTGCGGAACGGTCATGGCCTTCAGGGCCGACTCATCGAGGGCTGGCTTCGCTGGAGAGGGCTTCGGGGCGGGGGGGTCTGCCTTCGGGGCGGGGGGGTCTGCCTTTGGTGCGGGGGGGTCCGGCTTCGGGGCGGGGGGGTCTGGCTTCGGTGCGGGGGGGTCTGCCTTCGGTGCAGGCGCTGGAGAGGGCTTTGGTGCCGGTGTTGGCTCGGGGTCCGGGGGTGGGGCAGGCTTTGTGGGTTTGGGGCTGGACGGCGCCTTCTACAACAGCACAAAGCGCTGATGTCTCGGGGGCGGCGGGGGGCACAGGCACAGGCACAGGGCGCAGGCTCAGCAGGACTGCGGCCCCCGTTCAGTCAAAGGCGTCGCATGCATTTAACGGGGCGTTGACGGGTCGGGG
This sequence comes from Eutreptiella sp. 'Long Island Sound 2002', assembly GCA_964036045.1. Taxonomy (NCBI): domain Eukaryota; phylum Euglenozoa; class Euglenophyceae; order Eutreptiales; family Eutreptiaceae; genus Eutreptiella; species Eutreptiella sp. 'Long Island Sound 2002'. The sequence continues at coordinate 3,892 of CAXIWF010000603.1, read as the reverse complement.
CTCACCCCTGAAGGCCCCACGAGACCCGGCAGGGGTTGCCATAATAATAAAAAAAAACTCGGAGTGTCCAATACGCCCTATGATGGCGGTTGGTGGGTAACTGATGGCGGTTGGTGGGTAACCGATGGCGGTTGGTGGGTAACCGATGGCGGTTGGTGTGTAACCGATGGCGGTTGGTGTGTAACCGATGGCGGTTGGTGGGTAACTGATGGCGGCCGGTGGGTAACTGATGGCGGTTGGTGGGTAACCGATGGCGGTTGGTGTGTAACCGATGGCGGTTGGTGTGTAACCGATGGCGGTTGGTGGATAACCGATGGCGGTTGGTGGGTAACCGATGGCGGTTGGTGGGTAATTGATGGCGGTTGGTGTGTAACCAATGGCGGTTGGTGTGTAACCGATGGCGGTTGGTGGGTAACCGATGGCGGTTGGTGGGTAGCCACCAAACATCAGAGAGTGGCTGCCTTAGTAAAAAAAAAAAAAAAGGCTGAGCGTCCTTATGGCAACCCCTGAGACCCGGTCATGTGGGGTCAGGGCCGGTGCGGGTGCCACTTCGGTCCCGACGGCCCCACTTCAGATCCGGACCGGACATCAGAAGGCCCGAGTCTGGTCAAGAGCGCGATGCAGTGCACGGCATGGCACAGCCAGACACACCTGGGCCTTGGGCTTCACCACCACTTTACCTGCGTCACACCGCAGGCACAGCGGACAGGGCCAGCAGAGTGGGGGGGGGGGGGGAGGGGGTAAAGAAGGGGTCGAACACCAGGGGGTTTTTTAGTTCAAAAAAAAAAAGCTGGTGTGTCCAGTGATAAGCAAAATCTGCACAGCTTCAACCGATGTCACTTGGGGGGTAACCGACGGCGGTTGGAGTGCAACCGACGGCGGTTGGAGCGTATCCGATGGCGGTTAGAGAGTAACCGACGGCAGTTGGAGGATAACCGACGGCGGTTGGAGACAAAATGCTACTCGGCCAAGACCAGATTTTTTAACTTAAAAAAAACCTGTCCCCTAAAAAACCCCCTGTCGAACACTCAGGGGTGGGGCACACTGCGGCGGACCTACAAACACCCGGCCCAAGGGCTGGTCGTCAAGAATGGGGGGGGGGGGGTCTGTCAAAGGGACAGTCCTTCTGCGTTGACCAGTGCTCCGGCGTTTGTGGGATCTGCGTTTGTTTGATGGCGGTGTGGGAGGGTCACGATCGCTGCGCGGGGGGCGCGGGGGAGGGGGGGGGGATTCTGATTCTGGAGGGGGCTGGGCCTGTGGCCCTGTGCGCCGTGCAGCGCACAGGGCCCAACACCATCGGCGTTCCGTTTGAGGTGCCACCCTCGGCCGCGTACAGCGCCACACGGTCTCTCGGGGCCCATCAGGGCCCTGGCCGCCCACGCGGGCGCCGCGGTCCTCTTCGGCTCCGTCCGCTCCGATCAGTTTCGGACTCTCGCAGGGTCTCCCTGCAGCCAATCCACGCACAGGAGGGGGGGTGGGGGTGGGCGTAGGGGTCGCACAGCCCCCATCCCCGCGCCCATGCCCATCCCGTTCCCGTCCCCCCCGACCCCCCGCGCCCGCCGCAGCCCCTGCGGGTGCCGCACACCGTTCTTCAGCGCCGTCAGGATCTCTTTGCACTTCGTTTGGCTGGCAGCCGGGGCCTCGGAGAACTCGGACACTGCATCCTGCAGCACAGCCGGCGATGCGTGCGGCCCCCACTTGCCCCACATACAACTTGTTGGGGGGGGGGGGAGTACCCAGGGAATCCTGGTGAAAAAGCTGGGGGGGGGGGGGGGGGCGACCCACACATCCCCCGGGTGGGGCTGCGGGGCTATGGGGCCCCACCCAGTCCCTTCGGGCGACGGGCCACAGCGGCCGCATGCGAATACCAGTCATGAGGGGCTGTACGGATACGCATGCATACGAGTATACTCGCATGCGCGTACGCGTACATACGTATAAGTAGAGGCGCATATGCCGCGTGCACGTCGCGCATCCGGTTTTGTGTACTGGTATACGCGTATGCACGCGTACCCGCACACAAGCATACGTGCTGTGTACTCGACGTGCATGCACAGTGTCTACTGAGAACACTTTGGTGAACTAGGCAGGCAGGTGCTCTCGGCACTGGCGTCGCCTTCTGGGGAAGGTCTTATCGTTGGGGCTTGCCTCGCCGACTCATGGCCCTAATGTGGGGGGTTTCCGTTGGGCAAACGGACCTACGCAACCCTTCTGAAGGGGGAATATGCATATGCACATGCGCACACATGCGGCTTCGTGCATATCTGACGTCATGCGTGTGTGGTCCGGGGGGGGGTCTGTTCCACGAAGGCTCAGTCTGAGGGAGAGGGGGGGGGGGGCGTTGCTTGAGCGGAGGGTGGAGGGGGGGAGGGGGGGAGGGGGAGGGGGAGGGAGTCCAGGGGGGAGCCCCCCCCCCCCCCCCCTCTGCCAAAATGAACCATATCCACCAGGAATTGCAAAAATGCACCACACTGACCCATTCAGCATATACATTTGTCATAACGTCTGGAGACCGGTAATCAACTCATCTTTTTGGGTCCATATATTGTGCCCTCACTTAAACACCACCAGGCAACACAAACAGGGAACACAGGGGAATGCTCATTGTAATCAAATTGTTTGCCGAAGATCAATCAGAGTTCGACTCACCTGAGCTGGAGTCACCAATGCCATCCTCTTCTGCAGTCTTGTCGTGCCATTATGGCTGCTTGTCTTATAAACTCGCACAGAGTTGCCCTTGGAATGTTCAGAAAAAATGTGGAACATGCTTTCTATGCAACTTTGTATGCCTCTTGCCTTTTCTTCCCAGTCCATCTATCTTGGAAGCGAAAATAGAGGGTCGTGTTTATAACGACGTCGCGTTTTGCGCGGGGACACGGTCTGACCGGGGTGCTAAAGAACGTACTTATGGGACGCTGGGACATGGTGTATGCAACAGGGGGAAGAAATGATGCGAGTGGAGTGACCAAAGAACCCTACTATAGGTGCACCGAAGGCGCGGGAGGAAAAACTTGTCCGAACCAAAAAAAGTTTCCCAGAACCCTGATTCTCAGGTGAATTAGAGTGGAGGGGGGAAGGGGGGGGGGTCCAGGGGGGAGGGCCCTCACCCTCTGCCGGAATGAAAATTAAAGCAACGCCCTGGGGGGGGGGGGCTTTTTCTCCAAAGACCCCCCCCACCGGCACGCACGTGGCAACGCAACAGACGGAGGCCGTCGGTGGCCTCCACAAGACGAGGGAACTTTGTCGAAGTGAAGGCGGAGGGCGCCTGGTAACGGGGCGCCGATGAGCGCGCGTCATGAGGCGGCAATGTGCACACGGGCTGGCGCTACGCCACCCCTACATCCGGAGGCATTGACAGCGGGACTCCCCCCCCCCCCCCGAGCCATGTCCGGCTCCAATCTCATCGGTGGGGGGGGGGGGGGGGCAGACGACATTACATATAATAGGGGGGGGGGGGGGGGCAGGCGTTGCTGATCATTGAGCTGAGCTGATGAACGTATGTGAGTGTTTGGTATCGAAATGTGGCAGGGGATTTGGGCTGCGAGCACCTGAGCTCCGGAGTGTGTGTGTGCGCGTGCGCTGGTTTGGCAGTGGGGGGTGGGGGGGCATGTGGTGTCGGTGCTCAGGCGATCCATTGGCCACGGACCGGCACTCAATTGGGATTTGGGGGGCACAGGACACCGCTGCAGCACAGCAGCGCCAGGGCCGTGGGAGGGGCTTCGCAGGTCAGTTTGGGACTGCGGCCGCCGAGGCGTGGGCAGGAGGGTCCGGATGGGGGGGCCATGATGTCAGGTTTTGGAATCACCGGCAATGATCCCGACCTCATGCCAGACTGACTCAACACCATTCAACGCAATCCAGAGGGGGGGGGGGGCGAACTGGGTCAACAACG
>CAXIWF010000602.1:0-17008 GCA_964036045.1 Eutreptiella sp. 'Long Island Sound 2002' | reverse complement strand
TGAGTTCGGTGGGCAGTTTCCTGAATAACACAGTGGCGGTGTGGGATCGCAGTAGCAGCATGAGCTGTGATCCCTTTGAAGGAGAGCGTAGGACCAACGAGCGAGTGCTGTGCGTCCCGCGCTATCAGCACGTCCCACGCGCTAGTGAGACCGGAGTCCGAACATTCAGCTCAGGGATAGCAGCAAGCAGCAGCGCCGGAAGCAGCAGTCCTAAGCAGTACTCTCCCTCCATTGCAGTAGGAGGAGGAGGGGGAGGGGGAGGAGCTTCACCTTCGGGCATAAAGCCCTATGGCAGTGAAAGCAGCTCTCCCTCAACCAGCCCTGTCGTCAGCCGCATGTTACGCAAGCCTGCTCCGCTAAACTTATCAGGGGGTACTGCTGCTGCTGGAATCGCGCGAGCAGTAAGTGGTGCTGGTGGAGGTGGGGGCCGAGCCCCGGACACCATTACGGAGGAGCTAGACGAGGACTTATCTTCGCTGAAGGGCGGATACACGCCGACTTCCACCCACTCCAACCGCTCCAACCACTCCTCTGTGGCCAGCGTACGCACCCCAGTTCCCTCCAGGAAGGGAGACTGCTTGTCCCCGGTGCCCAAAGTTATTCCCGAAGCTGCTGATTCTTATGATGGTGGTGTTTGTGATGGGTTGAGTTTACTAGGAGATGAATATGGAGGCGAAGGCGAGGGCGAAGGCGAGGGCGCACTTGCAGGCGAGATAACAAGCGGCCTAACAGGTGGCATGCAGAGCGCGCAGACTGGATCACAGCCTAGTACCACTCGCAGCACAGACGAAGCGAAACACAGCGCATCAGCTGCGAGCCTGCCCCCCATGTCTGCCAGTATGGAATATGGTTCCTATCCCACTCGTGGCCCCTCGTCGTCATGTGTCGGAGCTGCAGGCGCAGGCGCAGGTAGTACAGGCGCAGACAGTGCACGTGTCGGGCCCGCGGCAAGCTGGGATACAGGATTGCGCTTCCTGGTGGTGGATGATGCCGTCACCAACCGCAAGATGTCGAGTAAACTTCTGCGCAGTCGAGGGCACAGTGTCGAGGAAGCACGCGATGGAGGGGAATGTGTTGAGCTGGTCACTGGCTATTCCTCCCGCAGCCTAGCCAGCAGTATGCGTAGCAATAGTGGGCTGCTGCTCCCCGCCAGTAGCGCTTCCTCCCGCGTTGATGACGTGAATGACAGCTTGAGGCGCGACACTGCAGTGGCTGAGCTGGACAACGAAGACGGTACAGATGGAGCAGATTGTGGAGTGCGAGATGCTGCTACAGGAGAGCACAAGCAGCAGCCGAACCTAGCTCAATCTGCACAGAATAGACTGGCTGACTTCGATGTGGTACTGCTAGATGACAACATGCCGAACGTGTCCGGTCCTGAGGCGGCCCAAGCTCTGCGCAGCCAAGGCTTCCAAGGTCTAGTGTTCGGTGTCACTGGCGATGCCACTCAGGAGGCAAAAGAGCGATTTATGGCTAACGGGGCAGATGCGGTCTTCGTCAAACCCTTGGATGTAACAGCGCTGCGCAGTGTTATAGAGAAAAAGAAATTTCAAATGAAATAGTCACAGTTATTTCACTGAAGTGATTGCTGTACGCTATGAGCTAGCTTTAATAGTCACTCGTCCTGTATTATAGTTTTGTATAGTTGTCACGTACATCAGCATGTAAGTAGTGCCTAACTTTAATTTTTTCATTCACGAGGCATGACAGATTTCCCGTAAATATGCATAGTATTTAGTAAGTTTAGTCAGGTTTAAACTTGTAATTAAACTTTGCAGGCTACTTATTGAACGATATCGAATGACTCATCGTGGTATGATACCAGAGATGGATCGAGCCTACCCATTTTTGGCATCACAGCAAAGGGCAACCGAGTGAGTTTTCTACTTCAAAATACCGTATGAGTTTTACTCAAACCCGACACCGGAGTCCGAGTCGGATCGATACAGCATCAACAAATATCTAATTGATCAACCTTTGGTAAATATCAACTCACATCGATCCTGTTCGAAAATCTTTTATTCGCTCTGTTCTTCCAATATTCCACCTTTGTTCCTTCCGTTCTTGTCTTTCTCATGTCATGGCGCACTTTTCACGTTGCTGTGCTGGGAAACCCAGGATACCAGGGATACCTGGGATAGCAAGGAGAGTGCACGTGTGGGAGAACGTTTTTCTATAAAGTGTTCCAGTGTTGTCGTTTTTTTCGTGCAACACTCAGCTGGTACAACAAAGTTAATTTGCCTGAAACTTTTTGCACACAACTTTTCACATTATTAAGGCTAAGTGATACTCAGACAGAAAATGGGTAACAGCACTTCGAATGAAACAAAGCCCCGTCACAAGGAAGATTTATTCAAAGTGAGCAAAGGAGTTCACTATCTTAAGATCAATAAACTCCCCAGCGACTTCCTCTGTGGAGTTGAGAACCCAAATATTTTGGTAGATAAAGAAAGCAAGGATGTATTAAGAAAAAAAGAATATCCAAAGGCTCTCGGCTGTATGTTTGGTATGGTAATAGGTGATGCCTTAGGTGCGCCCCTCGAATTTTGTCCAGTCGATTACAATCGACCTTATGATCTCAAGGGCTTCCACGATGAACATCTTTGGAGGAACGAGAGTGGCACAATGCGCAGGACAAATCGTTTTGGATTGCACCCTGGACAATGGACTGATGATAGCTCTCAAGGATTTTGCTTGGCGGACAGTCTAATCGCAAATCAAGGCAAACTTGATCTATTAGATTTTAAGCTCCGAATGAATCTCTGGGCACATTGCGGATATAATAACGCTTTTCTTTAGATAATACCAGAAGTTTTGGCAAGCAGTCCATAGGGCTTGGGCGAACTACTGCGGAGGGTTTGTGTGAGTTCCTAGCCAGCCCAAGCACGGAGTTTACGATAGTAGGCGATACAAAATCCAGCGGCAACGGAACACTGATGCGCAACGCCGCGGTGCCAATTTTATTTCATCGTGACCTTGATAAAGCACAAGATGCTGCATGGCGGCAAGCAAAAAGCACGCACCAAGGAGATGAGTCTGCTGACTGCACCCGCCTACTGGCCTACATTTGTGTTCAAGCTATTAATATGAATACAGCTGATATGCACACCACTCTTTCTACCTCCAAAGGTGGTTCTGTTCTACCCCAGTTAATAGAAGGATTTGTCGCTCGATTCCCAAGTGTACAAGAACTGGCTTTTCCTTCTGTGAAAAATGATGGCACAGACTCCGATGAGAACTGGAACTGGAAGTGCGAGCAGTACCGCTATAGTTCGAAGCGAGCTGCAGAAAATCCAGGCTACGTTGGTAGCTACGCTATGGACTGCATGGCTATGTCGCTGTGGTGTGTATACAGTACCTCCTCGTTCGCAGAAGCAGTTCTTACCGCAGCTAACCTCTGTGGAGATGCCGACACAGTCGCTGCGGTCACTGGGCAAATGGCAGGAGCTCTGTATGGCTTTAAGGGCATTCCTCCAGACTTCGTGACAGCGGTGGAGCGCTGGGATGCGTCGAGTCGGATCAGGGCGAGAGTGGATTGGCTCGTCTCACACGCAGCAGATGCCTCGCTATGAGATATAGGGACCCACCATTCCTTTTCCAAGCTGCCGTCGCTGATATGATTCTTTGTCTCCTGCAAATAGATTTTCTTGTTTTAAACTAATAAGTGAGAGCAGATTTGGTTTTTCTGTCTTTAAGGGCTGTTAACTGTATGCATTTACCAAAGGTACTTCGAAGCATATTATCAACGGTAATTTTTTTACTTGAAAATATGTTAAATGTGTATTGGAAGTACCGGCTTGTAAAGACAAGTCACGCGTCATCAACGCAGCTATGATAGTTTCCAAGTAAAAAAGGAAATGAAACAATTTGAAGGCTAATATTTCACGCTTCAAACAAGTACAAGTAGGAAATGCAAACGAGCACCCCCTACCCCCGCCAAAAAGGGCAATCATCATCCATGAGTCAGCAGCAGCAGCAGCAGCAGCGGTAGCATAGCTTCACATGCACATGGAAATGCCAACGAGTCAATGCTCACGCAAGTTAATAATTCACCAGTTCGAGGCAATCCATTAAACTGTTGAAGCTCTCGTGTAGGCAACAGTGCTGAGTATCACAGATCTGATTATGGATGCCGCCCTGACAGCAGCTGCAGCAGCAACAGCTGTGATGGTACCAATAGTAGTAGCTTCGGTTATGGCATCACCTACGGTGGTTCCACTATTTTTAGCAGCCCTGGCAATATCTAAGAAATCAATATGAGCTGCTTTTAGGCATTTCCTCACCGCCTTACTTTTCTTAACGTTGGGGGACTGTAGCATGAGGTTGGGCGTGGGGCTGCCATCCGGGTCCGCAGCAGTTGGAACAGCATCTAGGCGCCCTGCAGAAGCAGTGCAGGTAAGCAGCGCCTTCACCACCTCCGGAGTTGGGGATGATCCAATTCCACCTGAGAGAGGGTCGCCTATCTCGGAGCTACTAGCAGCACCCATATACAGCGCTATCACTCCAGCGACGTGCGGGGCAGCCATTGATGTACCATCTCTATATTGGTAAATACTGCCTCCTTCGCAAGAGACCGTGGAAGATAGAGCAGAGCATGCGCCGAGAATTGCTGTTCCCGGGGCAACTATATCCACGCAAGGGCCATAGTTGGAGTAGGAAGTGTCAAACTTTCCATCCACGTTAGCTGCTGCCACGGTTACCGCAGCCGGTGCACTGGCCGGAGATACATTGCATGCATCACTACGCCTATTACCTGCAGCTACAATAACGGGAATGCCTGCTTTAGCAACTGTATCAACAGCACGGTTGAGTGCAGTTGAAAACGCTCCTTCAATGGACATGTTAACGATCATCCTTTTTCCCGGGTTGTGTTTCTTTTCTCGGAGAATATTCTTAAGAGCTGCTAAAAAGTTGTCGAGCGTGCCTGATCCATCATCGTCTAATGTCTTCACTGCTATAATGCTAGCAGCAGAAGCGACACCAATGCTATATCCCGCTGCTGTGGAGGCAACATGTGTACCATGCCCTTCAAGGTCATTGTTGGTTAGAGATGCTTTGGTGCTCGGAAAAAAATTTTGGCCCAATGTGACGGTTCTCGCGCCGATGCGGCTCGTCGTGCGGTTCGGCGAGTCAGGCTGTTCTGCGACTTCTATCTCATCAGCTCTTTCAAAGGCTTCATGATCAATTTGCAGCCCTGTATCAAGGATATAAATGGTGACATTGGCCATATCTGTTGATATCTGTTGATCACCAAGTAGATAAGGCGTGCAACTGAGTGCGTTTTCTTTTTGATCGATGCGGTCCAAGCCCCACTGGTAGAGAGGCGAGTGGCAGAAATCTATATCAGACGATTCTAACAGTGGATCCCCTCTAAGATGCAACGATTTGCTCGTGCGATCATTATTACCACTCGCATAGAATACTTTGTTGTTCTCAATATTGAGAACGCGAGGATCGCTGCGCAATGCTTTCAGTGTAGAAGGGGAAGGATTATGTAGACTAAATAGAGCGAATTCTTCCCACTGCATTTCGACTGAGTCAATCAAATTTCCACCGGCAATATTACTTTCCTGGATGTTCGAAAAGAGCAAATTGTTGCTGTTTTCGCTCACCATAAGCCTTTCTGTTTTCATCGTGACGAAAAAGCGGTCCAGCCTACTAGAAGGCTGGAGATCGTTTTCTTCACCCGTTTCTAGGGGTGAGCCGATATATGCATCGGAAAAGGCAGCAACAAGAATAAACACCATGAAGACTAGCAAAACATCCTTTGCAATATTCATAATCGGGCTCTTGATCCTGAATCGGGGACGAGCTTAGTTAGGAATATAAATGAGACAGCAGTAGTCCCATGACTTGTATTGTGCCAGGCGTGAACAGCTTTAACAACACCGCGTTTCTGACTCAAGACAGAATAATCATTGCAACCTTTGGCGGCTAAATGTTTGATGCTATATTCGAATTCGTTCGCCCCAGTGAGAATTTACGAAGTTTACCAGGCGGACGAGTAAATTGACTGTAAAGCCCGCAATTAACGGCGAGCTCTTAAACCCCTCTCCTGCTGCTGTTGGTATCACCAGTCAGACTCAATTATTATGACAGTGTTCCTGTTTGTAACTTATAAGCAGAAGGCTGTTAATTTGCGCAGTTCGTTCAGTCTTCAGCCATGAGCATTTTTTCCACTCAGTGTGAATTTCAGCCAGAACATTCTAACGGTACTTTCTTAGCCGCTAAGGAAGCCTTCTGAGCACGTGGTGTGCTTCACGAACATCGTACTCCATAGTTGCCGCAAATGAACTGTCATAATTTAGTTATTTTATGACGTGCTTTGAGTTCAGTTCACAGGCTGCTGTCCCGGCTTTCATACCAGATAAGCATTGGGAGGCTCCCTGGCCAGAAAATAGTTTAATACATTATATTACAAATGACATATCAATACTATTAAAGCATAAGTATAGTATACTTATGCTTTAAACATCACATCTTTTATTGACCCAGAACAAATTCAACAGGCAGCGTAGATTTCGAATATGTAAAGTTTACAGCTCTTGAAGTCATCCGACTTATCTTCTTTACCTATACATTGCTACGACCGCCCCCTCTATCATTTCTGACAGAAGCACAGAGTCATTAATACGAAGGCAGCAAATAACAGTCCAGCGGCAATTTCAAGTGCACAAATCTCCAGTACAACAAGCAGAACTGCTACAGCGCCAATATGACCATCTTTCTGCTGTCTGTCTCCCAGCTCCACGATCGAAGTCATATTCTGCTCCTCAGCGGCTTCAAGCGTCTCTGCTGGAGCTGCCTCTTCAGCCTGCGTAAACGGCTTTTCGGCCACGTCAACTTCTTCTTCTATACCATTTGTCTCTGGTAGATGTGGCTGTGTGAGTAGAAGGGCAGTTTCTGCCCGCTGGGCTTCGAGCAATTGATGAGCAAATCTTACACTGCTGCTGAATTGATTAAGTGTATTCACTAGAGCTATAACTTCCTGTCTAGACAGCACCAGATCTTGATCCTGCTCCACCCCACCACCTTTAGCCCTCGCATCAGTATCTCCAGTACCAACTGCAGAAGAACTACTAATACCACTAGCACCACTACCATCACCACAACCGTCACTAGAACCAGAGTCGGGATCAGATAGGATTATGTTCTCATTAAGAGGGGTGAGGAGCACTCGCACGGCAGTGCCTATGCCCAGCACTTGCAGCTTGCCCCACACCTTGCAGCGCTCGCACGTAACACAGTCCATGATGCGGGAAATGTTGCGGAACCTGTCCCCTCGCCCCATCGCCCCATGCACGTGAACAACAGGTAGTCAAGCCAACATTACACCATATGCCGACCAGCAAGTGATAAAACACACATGTCATGTCATAGCAATACAAGTAAATGCATTAATTGATGCGTGGTAGATTTCTCAGACATGGTGATATTCGGACGTGATGAAGTTTGGACCTGGTGAAGTTCAGAAGGAATGCTGTTCGAAGAAGCGTAACTACTGATCAATGTAGCAGCAAGCAGGCTATGACGTAGCCGTCAGATTAGTGGTATAGCAGGCAACTAGGTTGATAGGCAGAGCGCTAAATGGGTAGATGGCTGAATAGGTGGATTGTTGGATAGGTGAATTAGCCCTACTTTTGCTGGAACTCATATCGTAGAGAATGCTTCTCCTCGAGACTGCGCCAGTAATCCGCCCCCTCTAGCTTATCAGACACCTGCACCAAAAAGCACGAGTTAGAAGCAGTCAGCAGAAGCAGACGGCAGCATTTAGAAGCAGTCAAAAGCAGACGGTAGCAGTCGGCGAAACTTCAAAATAATGTCATGGTGGTACGCATAAAAAGTACTATCATACGAGTAATTAGTTTGGGCTTAATATGCACCAATACAAATATATAGCAAATGTGCTAGTAGCAAGCCAGGCTTAACTTGGACAAATCATAGCTCTATAACTATTAGAATGGGTCATCAGAACAAGTGGAGCTGATACCCAAAATTGCGCACAAGCCGTAATATTAACTCGACTAAACGATTCGTAATATTTAGCCGAAGTGAATTCTATGACAGCTGCATTTACCTGAAAGAGGGCCGACTCGTCAAATGCACTCCGACACTGATCAACAAGCTCAGCTGCGTCCATTGCTGTATCCATTGTCGATTCTTTCCTATCTCCATTTATACTTACTTCATCAGTATCCAGATCAGCATCATCGCTAAGATCGGCATTAGCACCAATACTGCTGCTCCCGCTATTTCTCTTCCTGCTACTGCTACTGCTGCTGATATGGTTGTTGTGGTGAGGATTAACGAGCTCACGAAGCAGCTGCTGTGCTTCCAAATCATCTGCAGTGTCGCCTGTATGCAGCGGGTGCGCCAACAGTGCCGGGGCGGCTCGCTGTGTTGCTCGCAGCAAAAATAGCAAAGTAAAGTGCATGTCCTGTACCCGCTGCGGATGGGCGCCCACAGCACGCCAGAAGAGGGGTAGGTTGGGGCCCCAGGAGCCGTCCGTGGGATACTGGTAGCGCTGCGCAATGTGCGTGGATATAGAGGCTTGCAGACCACTCATCAATCTAATATGAAGTGTCAGCAGAAGTTAAGCCATCGCGTATCAAAGAAGTAGTATTGAAGTAAAATCGCACGATCAAAGTTACAATAAGTAGTAAAATAGTCATTATACAGTCGAGAAATACAACCACCATTTCCTTCACAGTCATAAATAAGAACCTAGAAAAAGGAAGGGATTCCACTGTGGGGAACCATAGTGGACTTTCAGTGCACTCACCTCTGGAATACCCTCTTCTCCAAGCAAGTGTCGTGCGCGTCGCCAAAGCAGTTCTCCTGCAGAATACTGCGCCACACTCGTTGTGCAGAAGGGCCACCATAGCCTGTGAACTGCTCGGGATTATCAATCAGGTTAACGTACACTACTGTACTCTTCTGTGGCTGGTAAGTCGGGGAGGAGCTGTATCCACCATACCCGGTATCGTATCCTTGTCCCTGTCCCGGTCTATTGAGCCCCGCCCCGATACTGTTCTCGATATAGGAGTAGGCATCGCTGACGGTGGACACTAGCCCGTCCAGAACAGTCCATTGATCTTAAGTAGATTGATCATACGAATGATAATTCCACGGGATTTATCAGCACGCAAACAAGAGGCATTAGTCACTGGATTTCGACGATTAAAAGCCGCTTCGCATGATACCAGCAGGGAAAGCATACCCAGCAGTGTACAAGTAGCATCAAGATGCATACAACTCTTGATGCATAAGTGCCAAGCGAGAGGTTTATTCTTACGTGCATACCTGCCAACGATGGACCATTTCCGTCTCCATTACTGCTTGGATCGCGAGTCTTAGAACCAGCATCGCTGGTGCTAGTAGCATGGCCCGCTATAAGAACTGAGGCCGAGTCATAATCCACAGCATTTACTACGCGTCCTATTACTGCATCGGTGTCGAATGTGATGGCCTGGTCATTGTCCCCATCAGCAGCAGATTGGATCCATCCGTATGGGTCCTTAGGCTTGCTAACGCTCCCTACTCAGTAGGATACAGAGATAACGGGTGCATCATACTGATCACAAGTAACAGTGCGAAACGGGAATCGTATTGCGCATATATGCTAGTGGTTACTATATGTCATTCACTAATGTGATTACCATCCACCCAAGTCTTGGGTATATCGTTCTCGTCACAGGGGCATATTGCACAGCCCTCTCTCATACAGGAACCATCTTCCTTCCAAAATGGACATTCGCTTTCCATATTCACCAAAAAATAGCGAAAAAATGCCCTAAATATATTTGATAAATATTTTATGTCAACACGATAATTTTCAGTAACCTATATGGTAATTTGAACTGCAATCCGTATCTTACTTTGATGTGATGGCAGTGAGAATTGGTGACAGATGCCATTCAGCTGCCTTCCCTACACTTCCTATACTACATTTACAATCGGGGATAGTGGTTTGATCAGAAATGAGCCCATCAGCTGAACTTAGGAGGGAAGAGTGGGCACTATTCGCTTGGCTACGAGTCGTCGTGGCACTGGCAACAGCGAAGTGTTTACTATTTCCTATCCCACAAGTTATCCAACAGGAAAAAATTATTGGAAAGATCAAAATCATTATGCCGGTAGAGTGCAACCCGTTTCGTTCATTATAAATTAGGCCAGCGGCTTGGTTACTTCTGATAACCGTACTGGGGGTAAATAAACTTTTACCGTATAAGTACAGTGACTGTATTTCCACTGCATGCTCGAAAAACTCCCCAACGGCGCAGTTTCTGCTGGGACCATGAGGAAACTTCACAGTTCTTTTGCAGGATAAATAAAACATAAATATCAGCCTACAATCATTCACATCGACACTTGGACAGTCTTTGTGGGTTCTGCTGGGGTTCGACACTGCTGCCGCCGGTAGCCAGCTGGGCAGACACATTGCTGTATCGTACTCGCAGTTATTCCGAGCTTGACATTTGAGATGTATTGCGAGCCAGTTTTGCATTGTTATGATACTCGTAGCAAACTGGGAGCCCTAGTAACATATTCCTTACTAACTTTGAACTTTGGCGAGTACCATGCCTACTTTGTGCTAACCAGTTTTGCTCAGCCGTATTCATTGAGAAGATTTACACTTGATAGAAAGACATGGCATCTAAAGCAGATAAAGAGAAAAGGAATGTAAGTTGCTCCAACCTTGAAGAAGGGAATAATAGCCCAGATCGCAAAGGCTCCGTTGGTGAAACAGACAACGAAAAATATACAAAGCGAGACGAAGCAGCATGGCGGAACTGGAAACTTCTCTTCTGTTTTGTAGGATTACAAATGTCCTATGTATCGTGGGGCCTGGTACAGGAGATATTGATGACGCACAACTACATCAATGGGAAATTTAGGAGTTCTGCTTTCTGCGTGTTCTCTAATCGGTTCCTTGCCCTCTTCATTTCACTCGCAGTTGTGCTATTCAAGCGAATGACATCTTCCAAACCAGTCAAAGATGCTCCTTTTTACTGCTATGCTCCAAGCAGTATTTCAAACTCATTATCGAGTTGGGCACAGTATGAAGCCTTAAAGTACATTAGCTTCCCGACCCAAGTTCTCTCCAAAAGCTGCAAGATCATCCCTGTGATGTTGGTGAGTAACTACTATCGTCACAGTGTGATTGGCTTAGTTCTTTACTCCAGCTGCAAGCACAAACTCTTTAACAATAGGGATTATTCGTTGCCTTATGCTCTTTACTTGTTGCCACAATGACCGATTATACAGCACCGTGTTGTGCTTCTATCGATAACTTAACTTTAACTCCTCCATATTGTCTCCCTGTTTCACCCAGGTTGGCATGCTAGTCAATAAACGATCTTACGCACTAATGGAATATATAGAAGCGTCTTTGATTACTGCGGGAGTAACGATGTTTACTCTGTCGGAGAAAACCTCCCCGGACCACCTTCAAAACGCAAATGATTCGGCTTTCGGAGTCTCTCTTTTGATGCTGTATCTGCTGTGCGATTCTTTCACCTCCCAGTGGCAGAGCAAGGTCTACAAACAGTACAGTGTGGACCAGTTCCAGATGATGCTAGGTGTGAATATTTGGTCGTTGCTACTGACCGGCTTCACTCTCTGGCGTTCTGGTGACCTAGTCAGCTCCTTCGCCTTCGTACTGTCAGACCACCAGGCACTCTTACACGTTACTATATTGTCCATCACATCTGCCACGGGCCAGCTGTTCATCTTTTACACTATAAAGGAGTTTGGACCAGTAATCTTCACTATCATGATGACGACCAGACAAATTTTATCGCTGTTTCTGTCGCTGCTGTGGTTCGGTCACACCATCGGCCTGCTAGGTTGGGTCAGCTCCTTAGCAGTCTTCGCCGTCGTGTTTTTCCGGATCTTCCGAAAGAGTAGCTGAAGTGTACCCATAGCAGTTACTACTGCAGCAAAAGAGGCTTCATACATGTAAATGGGCATAAAAGTGAAAACTTTCTGTTTTGTTTTAAGCCAATAAACGGGTGCTGATGATTGAAAGGCTGTGGTAAGCTGTGTCCTGCTTTGTGACGTAACTTTGCATGTTATTTTGAGGACCTCTTTGTTGATATGCTTTGTTGCTCTGTAAGTACAATTAACATCGATCTTCGATCTTCAAGTTTTATTTATTTTTTGCATTGGGTAACTCTTAACCATAATATGGTTTATTATTAGGATGTTACTTTTGCTGGGGTGGGGTGCTGCGGCTATGTCCCACCAGTCCCTCAATATTTCCACACTTCAACTATTATCAAGCTGAAGTCATTGAAAGTTTCAATATTAATTGAATTGGATGGATCCTATGGCATTGTATTACTTCGTACTTTATTTAGTATAAGTATAGAACTCCCTTTTGTATAACTGTCAAACGTGGCAGCTGCAGTTGTATTACTTTCTATTGCTTTGTTTCATCGATGCAGCTCTCCGAAGGTCTTATTCTCACTGGTTATCCATATCGTCGCAAGTGTAAAATAAGTGGTGAGGAACTCTCAGAGGTTAGTATTTCTATTGCTTAGAATATACTATCATATTAAAAATCTTTATTGCAATAATTGAGAATAACCTGCGATCTCTTATGCCTTACATGGGAAAAATTATATATATATCGGTCAGTTCATACAGAATGAAGTTCGTCGGCTGGATCGTGGCTACGTCTCTACTGCTGATACTCATTCCACTGATGCTAAGCACACGTCTTCAGTTTGGTCGAAATATTCCCCAGACGCTGGCATACGACTAAAAGAAGCTTCGATTTCGACTTCAGGAACGCAGATGAATTTGGTCTCACACCCAGAAGACGTGAGAGTCATGCAGCATTTCTATTTTACCGAGGCTGGTCTGGGCACAGTCAGAGCTGCGGCCGTCGCTCGTTTGTCTGTGGAGTGCAGTGCAATAAGCCCAATGAAGCTGGCCTTAGCATATCTGGAGAAAGACTTGGTGGGAGTTTCGCTCATCTCATCGTTAGGTCTCATTTCTGAAGAAGAAAGGTTGATACAGGCAGCGCTTGTGCCATACTTCGAGAAGCTCATCGCTGGAGAGAATGTGAAAAGACGTTTATGCTCAAGCGCAGTTGAAGTGAATGCAGAGGGGCAGTCTACCACAGGCACTCAAACACTGCCTCCTCCTCCTCTCCGAAGAGTTGAAGTGTCCACCGCAAACATCAGTATTCCACAGCCGATCTTCCACCCACAATCCGATTCAATGTTCTCTTCCGATAATTTTTCGGATGTAGCTGCTCAGCCAGCTGGTATTGCTCGGGGATACATGATGGCTCCCGGTAACCGATACTGCCGCTACCCTGTTTCGACTTACTCCACCGCTACGCCCACCGCTACTTCCGAGATAGACGACCCGCGACTGCCACGACTCCATATCCCGTTATCCACACCCACAGGGCGTGTGCCTCAAACCGCTAGTACCGCTACCGCTAGTACCGCTCATTGTGCTCCAACTGTGTCTGGCGTATGGCGTGAAGTGGGGGGTTGCGGCCCATCAGATGCAGAAGGCAGTAACCAGTGCAAGGATGAGGGGGAAAGAAGACTTTGGGGTGTAGAGGGAGAGAATAGGGCACGCTCCTTCTCTCCCTGGTGGACCTGTAGCCCCACCTCGGCTCAGCTTGGTGAAGATAATGGCAGCATTACCAGCTGGCGAGATGTGTCCAGTCCACTCGTAGCGCCAGATGATGAAGATGGTTTCCCATTAAAGCACTTCATGTCACCTGTAGCTGATGCTACTGGTGCAGAGGGCAAGCGGGGGGAGGATAATGGTAAACCTGCAGCTGATTCTGCTGGTGCAAAGGGCGAGCGGGGGGAGGATAATGATGAAGAAAGTACTGCATTACTTCTCTTTCATCTAGTGCCAGCAGAGGCATCAAGACCACTTGGGACCGATCACGAAGTTCTGCTCGATCTTGAGCAGGAGCAGCAGCAGCAGGAGCAGCAGGAGCGGCACTTGCTGCAGGTCGTGGGCGATAGGAACTGCGACAATGATGGGGGCAATGGTAATGGCGCGACATCGCTTTCCGAAGCTGCGGCCGTCTCAACCCACTCAGAAGCTGGTGTTGCCATTATATTGGCATCCGAAGCCTCTTCTTTTGAGAATATTTTATCGTGCTGTGCTGTTAAACCAGCATCAGCCGCAAGATCGAGGGCTGCGCAACAGGTCGATTCAACAGAAACACACGCAGCAGCAGAAGCTGATGCAAAAGCTGATGCAGAAGCTGATGCAGTACCTGGTATAGTACCTGGTATAGTACCTGGTATAGTACCTGGTATAGTACCTGGTACAGTACCTGGTACAGTACCTGGTACAGTAGCTGATCCGGAAGCTGAAGATGCTATTCTCCGCCTCCAGATTGAGACCGGTACGTTGGTTGAAGATGGCTGGTTGTTTGACGCCCAACCCGTGCGCAAGCGCCACACTTCTCCCAGTGCGCGCACGACCCAAGTCAATCGACATGACAGCACACAGCTTGCTGGTCACAAGAAGCATGTGTCTGACGGTGAGGCTGAAGGCGCGACTTCCCACACGCAGTATGTGTCTGGCGGTGAGGCTGAATGCTCGACCCTGGGCGAGCCCCAGTGCAACACTATCATATCGCTCACTCTCTCTGCGGGTACCAGCCAAAGACATGCCCAGAGTACCTGCAGTAGCATTAGTGATAAAAATAGTTATGGCGCTGATGGTGGAGGTAGTGATGACGGCCGCGCTGATTGTGGCAGTACTGATGGTGGTGGCGGTTATGGTGATAAAAGTGGCGTTGAAGGCTGTGTAGATGATAGTGAAGATCCCACTCTCTTCTCTCGCTCTAATCATAATGTTGAAGCCTATGCCGATTCACTAGACAGCTTGGAGACTGGCTACATCGATGTTGTGCCGTGCATGTTTTCCCTTCCGCTGGGGCGATCTGTCCTCCCCTCTCATGACCTTCCCCCACACCCCTCACTGGCTTCATCGCAGCAATCGTCCCTGCACTCCAATAGAGAGTTGTGTTTGCCGTCGCCGCACACTCCGAGTGGTACACCCGTACCTGCAAGCCGTGACGATGCTTTACACACTCCGAGTGGTACACCTTTATCTGCAAGCCGTGATGATGCTTTAGAATGCACGGCGGAAATCAACGATGATTGGAGCGTAGGGTCAGAGGATCTAGGAATTGGCAGGTCGACAGTGGATACGGAGGGTAGTTTTGAGCTTGTTTAGCTGGACTTCGAATCGTAATGATATGACCATCGCGTGTTCAAATGGAGGAGGAAAGCAGCATGGGCTTAGGCTCACTAGCATCATATGCTGTTGGCGCTTCATGTGTCGGGTTTGAGGGCTATAATGATCGCAACCACTTTTTAAAGTTGGAAAATGATCTAATGAGCCAGTTCATATACGTATTCATGTACCGATGATAATATAGTCATGCTTTGAGCAGTGTGGACGCCCGAGGGGGTTAAGCCTTCTACCCGTAAGCGTTAGTTGCATAATCAACGATGGAACGTATCAATGTATATGGTGCGACCTTGCAATGAAATCTGTAGATATATTTCCCCACACGGTTTTCATCATGGTTGCTGAAAGTTTTAAAGACCAATTCATACCCTATCTACAGATTGCATTGGAAAAGAAAAATCAATTCTTAAGCTTCCTTCACGGTTGCAAATCTTGTGTGTAAGATAATAACAATGCGCAACAGAGTAGCAGTTGGACCTAACAGGCTAGCTAGCTAAATTTTATACCGATGACACAAAAAAACACTTCTCTACAATAATATATCAGCGCGTTATATAAACCTTTTCAGATGCATTAGTGACGTGCGCTGCCTCCAACTGCTGGCCCAATCAACTCACATCACTGCATTTCCTGTCCGCGCATCCACCCAGATCTAGTCCTCTTGGCTTTAGCATTACGGGTGTTGTCATTCTCTCCCGCTGAGTACTTCTTCACCGTAGAGTGTCTACCTTTGGCAAGTCCCTTCCAATCGATCTCCAGCACTCCCTCCGGCACTTCCCTCGACATCGATTCAGGCTCTTCAAGTTGCCGCCCATCAACAGATCCATTGTATGTGCCATCCCGGGGGTCTGCTGCGACACCATCGTGAGGTATACCTACATCTTTTCGGTCGTCCTTTCCATCCTGCACGTCAGGGCTATACTTCATACTTTGGGAGGAGGAAGTTTTCCTGCTGTGCTTGTCGCTGCCACCCGAGTACTCGACGATCACCAGGCGCCGAGAGCTGCGCGCCCTCAGCTCCTGCTGCACATCATCTCCAAGCTCTAACTGCTCCCCCGAGCGCGCTACTCCACTCAACCCTTCCATTCCACCCGCCGCTTGGTCTGGAGCAGTGCGGGAGATATCAGCTAAGTCGCTATCTTCGCCCTGCTGCTTCTCTGCGTTTTCTGGTAGTAAACTCTCGTCTCCTCGCGCAAGACTGAATATCTGCTCGCAGAGGAACTTGGGAACACTGGCCCGCACGAAGACCGCAGCGTCCTGGTAGTCCACCTCCTGCAGCACCGCAAGACGGTGGAGTGCATCCAGCAGGGAGCTGTACTCGTATGGCAGGTACAGAGCTAACTGCTCCTGTTGCGCGGCGATTGCTCCATCCAGCATGCGCATCAGCTCGGGGAGCCCTTGCCCAGTCAGTGCGCTTACCGCCACGGTGGCAGGGCGCTTGGCAGCCTCCACGCGAAGAAAGTGCGTACGTTCAGGTGCGTGGTCGATCTTGTTCCATACGGTCACCACTGGCTTGTGCGCTAGCCCCTGCGTGCGAAGCGTAGGCCGGCAGCAGCGGTGGTGGTGGTGCATATATGATGAGGGTGAAGACAATCATAACGGTGGAAGTTGCTGTGAATGTTTGTGCGTGTATAGGCGGTATGAATGACAGATAAAGTGGATGTGTGTGCTTGTATAGGCGGTGTGAGTGACAGATAAAGTGGATGTGTGTGCGTGTATGGGCGGTGTGAGTGACAGATAAAGTGAATGTGTGTGCGTG
>CAXIWF010000601.1:0-19234 GCA_964036045.1 Eutreptiella sp. 'Long Island Sound 2002' | reverse complement strand
AAAAAGAACCAGAAGAAAGAAAACAAGACAAATCAGGGCCGGGATCCGAATCCCGCCCCAGGAAGAAAGAAGTGGTGAGTGGGGGGTGTCCGCGATAGGAGCAAGAATTGTGTAAAAGGCGCATAACGGGAAAGCCGGCATGGGCGCAGACCAGGCCCGGCTTTGCCGTTCTGGTCTTCACCCATAAAATGAATCCAGATCAGGGCCGGGATTGGGAAAATCCCGCCCTCGGATGAAAAAAGTGAGAACAGGGCCATGAAAGCCGAAAGTGGGCGATGGGAGCATTCAGTGGTCGGTGCGCGAGAGGAGCAAGAATTGAGAAAAAGGCGCAGAAAATGAATCCAGATCAGGGCCGGGATTGGGAAAATCCCGCCCTCGGATGAAAAAACTTAGAACAGGGCGATGAATGTGGATAGTGTATCACGAAGGTGGTGAGTTGGGTACTGTCATACTCCCTATGCGGGTCCTAGCGCCAAAGGCGCAAGGGGTTCACCCCGGCGCGCCCAAAAGCGCTTGGGGCTTTCCCCTAGCTTCTGGCTCCCAATTCTTTTCGGTAACGGAGGGCCGGGATTTCTCGAATCCCGGCCCAGGAAGAAGGAAGAAGGAGGAGGCTGGGAGTGGGCGATGAGAGTGGATAATGCTAAAGGCGGATGGGCGCAGACCAGCCCGCCTTTGGCGTTCTGGTCTTTACCCATAGTGGGGCGAGGCGAGAGGAGCAAGAATTGAGAAAGATGGCCTAGCGCCTTTGGCGCAAGGGGTTCACCCCGGCGCGCCCAAAGGCGCTTGGGGCTTTCCCCTAGAAAGCAAGGGGTGGGAGAAAAATCGTAGAAAGATGTCGTCAATTCTCAGGGGCGGGATTCGGATCCCGCCCCAGGAAGAAGAAAGAAGGAGGAGCCTGGAAGTGGGCGATGACAGTGGATAGTGCGAACCGGGCCATAACACCAAGGCGGGATGGGCGCAGACCAGCCCGCCTTTGGCGTTCTGGTCTTTACCCATAGGAGCAAGAATTGTGTCAAATGGCGTAGAGAACCAAGCAGCAGATGAGAGGAAAAAGGTCAGAGATAGCGCAAGGAGCAATTCCTGAGAAAAAGGGCGGAGAAAAGAAAGGAGCAGATGAGAGGAAAAAGGTCAGAGAAAGCAAGGGCTAGCGCCAGAGGCGCAAGGGGTTCGCCCCGGCGCGCCCAAAAGCGCTTGGGGTTTTCCCCTAGGAGAAGATTCGTAGAAAGATGTCGTCAATTCTCAGGGGCGGGATTCGGATCCCGCCCCAGGAAGAAGAAAGAAGGAGGAGCCTGGAAGTGGGTGATGACAGTGGATAATGCTAAAGGCGGATGGGCGCAGACCAGCCCGCCTTTGGCGTTCTGGTCTTTACCCATAGTGGGAGGGTGGCCATAACACCAAGGCGGGATGGGCGCAGACCAGCCCGCCTTTGGCGTTCTGGTCTTTACCCATAGGAGCAAGAATTGTGTAAAATGGCGGATAAAAGAAAGCAGCAGATGAGAGGAAAAAAGTCAGAGATAGCGCAAGGAGCAATGAGTGAGAAAAAAGGCGTAGAGAACCAAGCAGCAGAGAAGAGGAAAAAGGTCAGAGAGAGGCAGGTCTTGGAGAAAATTCGTAGAAAGATGTCGTAAAAAGCAAGGGGCGGGATTCGGATCCCGCCCCAGGAAGAAGAAAGAAGGAGGAGCCTGGAAGTGGGCGATGACAGTGGATACCGGGGCGGGGCGCAAGGAGCAATGAGTGAGAAAAAAGGCGGAGAAAACCAAGCAGCACATGAGAGGAAAAAGGTCAGATAGAGCGGAAGGAGCAATGAGTGAGAAAAAGGGCGGAGAAAAGAAAGGAGCAGATGAGAAGAAAAAGTCAGAGAAAGCAAGGGCTTGGAGAAGATTCGTAGAAAGATGTCGTCAAAAGCAGGGGGCGGGATCCGAATCCCGCCCCAGGAAGAAGAAAGAAGGAGGAGCCTGGAAGTGGGCGATGAGAGCATTCACTGGCGCCTCGCGAGAGGAGCAATTCCTGAGAAAAATGGCGGAGAAAAGAAAGGAGCAGATGAGAAGAAAAAGTCAGAGAAAGCAAGGGCTTGGAGAAGATTCGTAGAAAGATGTCGTCAAAAGCAGGGGGCGGGATCCGAATCCCGCCCCAGGAAGAAGAAAGAAGGAGGAGCCTGGAAGTGGGCGATGAGAGCATTCACTGGGGCCCGACCATAGGAGCAAGAATTGAGAAAAGGGGCGTAGAAAAGAAAGCAGCAGAGAAGAGGAAAAAAGTCAGAGAGAGGCCGGGCTAGCGCCAGAGGCGCAAGGGGTTCGCCCCGGCGCGCCTTTGGCGCTTGGGGTTTTCCCCTAGGAGAAAATCCGGAGAAAGATGTCGTAAAAAGCAAGGGGCGGGATTCGGATCCCGCCCCAGGAAGAAGATAGAATGAGGAGCCTGGAAGTGGGCGATGGGAGCATTCACTGCCAGCCACCCCTTAGGAGCAATGAGTGGGAAAGATGGCGTAGAAAAGAAAGCAGCAGATGAGAGGAAAAAGAAAGAGAATGGGAGAGCTAGCGCCAAAGGCGCAAGGGGTTCACCCCGGCGCGCCCAAAAGCGCTTGGGGTTTTCCCCTAGGGGAAAATGCGGAGAAAGATGGGGTAGATAGCAAGGGGCGGGATATCTCGAATCCTTCCGCCCTACCGCCTGCGGCGGCATGGGCGCAGCCCGAGCCCGCCGTTGGCGGTCTGGGGCTTTACGGGAGAACCCGCACCGCCTGCGGGGCCGGGTGAACCCGTGCCGCCGCAGGCGGTACCCATAGGAAGACGGGCTCGCCAAATGGCGGGCCCTCAAAACTAGCGCCAAAGGCGCAAGGGGTTCACCCCGGCGCGCCCAAAAGCGCTTGGGGTTCTCCCCTAGGAGCCTGGAACTGGGCGATGACAGTGGATAATGCTAAAGGCGGATGGGCGCAGACCAGCCCGCCTTTGGCGTTCTGGTCTTTACCCATAGTGTGGGCCCAGCCTCAGGAGCAAGAATTGGGGAAGATGGCCTAGCGCCTTTGGCGCAAGGGGTTCACCCCGGCGCGCCCAAAGGCGCTTGGGGCTTTCCCCTAGAAGACAAGGGGGCGGGATTTGTGGAATCCTTCCGCCCTACCGCCTGCGGCGGCATGGGCGCAGCCCGAGCCCGCCGTTGGCGGTCTGGGGCTTTACGGGAGAACCCGCACCGCCTGCGGGGCCGGGTGAACCCGTGCCGCCGCAGGCGGTACCCATAGGAGTACGGGCCCGCCATTTGGCGGGCCCTCAAAAGAAGGGGAAAATCCCGCCTAGAAGTGGGCGATGAGAGCATTCACTGGCGCCCAGCGAGAGGAGCAAGAAATGGGGAAAAGGGGCGTAGACAATGAAGGGCAGCCTTCAAAAAGAGAGAGAAAGCCAGGGTCGGGATTTCTCGAATCCCGCCCCACCAAGGGAGAACAAAGAACTCCCGCCTTCGGCGGCATGGGCGCAGACCAGCCCGCCGTTGGCGTTCTGGTCTTTTCCCATATCAGGGTCGGGATTTCTCGAATCCCGCCCCATCGGGCTCGCCGCTTGGCGAGCCCGAAGAAGGAGGAGGTCGGAAGTGGGCGATGACAGTTGAAAGTGGCACCCCGCCCTTAGGAGCAAGAATTGTGTCAAATGGCGGAGAAAAGAAAGGAGCAATTTTTGAGAAAAAAGGCGGATAACGGGAAAGCCGGCATGGGCGCAGACCAGGCCCGGCTTTGCCGTTCTGGTCTTCACCCATAAAACAAGGGGGCGGGATTCTGTTGGAATCCTTTCGCCCTACCGCCTGCGGCGGCATGGGCGCAGCCCGAGCCCGCCGTTGGCGGTCTGGGGCTTTACGGGAGAACCCGCACCGCCTGCGGGGCCGGGTGAACCCGTGCCGCCGCAGGCGGTACCCATAGGAGGACGGGCTCGCCAAATGGCGGGCCCTCAAAACTAGCGCCAAAGGCGCAAGGGGTTCACCCCGGCGCGCCCAAAAGCGCTTGGGGTTCTCCCCTAGGAGGCTGGAAGTGGGCGATGAGAGCATTCACTGGGGGGTCGGCCTAAGGAGCAAGAAATGGGGAAGATGGCGTAGAGAACAAGGGGGGGATTTCTCTAATTTTGCCCTACCGCCTGCGGCGGCATGGGCGCAGCCCGAGCCCGCCGTTGGCGGTCTGGGCTTTACGGGAGAACCCGCACCGCCTGCGGGGCCGGGTGAACCCGTGCCGCCGCAGGCGGTACCCATAGGAAGAGGGGGCTCGCCAAACGGCGAGCCCCCAGGACTAGCGCCAAAGGCGCAAGGGGTTCACCCCGGCGCGCCTTTGGCGCTTGGGGTTCTCCCCTAGGATCCAGGAACTGGGCGAGAACACTGAGGACTGGGGGGGCGGCGAGAGGAGCAAGAAATGGGGAAGATGGCGTAGAGAACCAAAGAGCTAGAGAGAGCAAGAGGGATTTCCAAGAGGAGCAAAATTTTCTGGGGCCCCCCCTTAACACCAAGGCGGGATGGGCGCAGACCAGCCCGCCTTTGGCGTTCTGGTCTTTTGCCATAGGAGCAATTCTTGAGAAAAAAGGGAGAGAAAGCCAGGGCCGGGATTTCTGGAATCCCGCCCTAGCCGGCTCGCCAAATGGCGGGCCGGGAGCAGGAGAAAGAGGTCAAAAGTTGGAAGTGGGCGATGATAGTAGATAGAGGGAGGGGCGGCTTTAGGGGGAATGAATGAGAAAGATGGCCTAGCGCCAAAGGCGCAAGGGGTTCACCCCGGCGCGCCTTTGGCGCTTGGGGCTTTCCCCTAGAAAACAAGGGGGGGATTTCTCTAATTTAGCCCCTGATCTGGATTCATTTCTTCCGGCCCGCCAATCTAAGGCCGGCTTTCATCTTCTTTGGCTAGGATAAAATAGGGCAGGGGTACCCCTGAATTAGATGGTAGATGGGCAAATGTACCCTATTAAAGTTTATTTAGTATAAAAAGAGACCCACCCCCCCCTGTTGAGAAAATTTTTCAAAAAACGCCGCCGTTGGCGAAAATGGTCGAAGACCAGCTCGCCTACGGTGATCCGGTCCCCGCAAAATGAACAGATTTGATGTGCCCATTATCCGCTATGTATCCTTTGGACCTGTAACATAAAGAGTACTGCCTACTCATTAAGAAGTCTCATGTGAAACATCTATAGAGATTTCTCCCTAGTTGTAGTAAAGGCGATTGAATCGACTTAACCTTCGAATTGTATCCCGTTTGACCGGACCCCTAGCCTTTGGAATATAGGCAGGTACCAATAGTGAAAAAGTACCACGAGGAAATCTTACCGAAATATGGCTTAATTCTATTTGCGACTTTAATGAATATCGTGTACCTTTTGCATCATGGATCCCTCAGTTCGATTCATTTATCATCTCCCGCTTATCCTTATTGATCATTTACCCGAAGCAGCACCGATAATCTTCTCGCAAGCAGAGGCTTGAGCCTTAATTGTTGCAATAATTAGGTGTGACGAGAAGATAGGAATAACATGTTTAACACGGGCTGTCATAGCTGGTTCTCAGGCTCTTTTGTTTACGCAATTCTTGTAAGCTGTACTTTTCATTAGTAATCCCCCTTTGAAAATATCTAGCTATTGCTTACAATTCCGAAGAAGCTGGGGAATCTAGCTATCTTCTTTTCGAATCAACTTTTCTCATTATCTAAGATTCCCCCCAAAACCATCCCTCTACTCATTTTCTCTCTTTCTCTATTTCCCTGGTTTGATAGTAACTATGCTCCTCTGTGTTCCAACTCCCTTCCCTTTATGATTACCCAACTCTTTCTTTCATTGTGCCCCTTCCTGACTATGATTGGGTGGTTTAGGCTGTATCGCCCATCACCCCATATCCCTGAGCTTTTTGTATCCCATACCGGTAACCCGGGCCCGCCTTCGGCGGTAGAACCAACACTTGTGAAATGAACAATTAGTCCATTGGGATATTAGTAGCATTTAGCCTTGTTCAAGCAGGCTCTCTATTCTATTGAATGTTTAAGATGATCTCCAGGCTATCTGTTCGAAAAGCAGAGGACAATAAAGATCCAAAGGCCATCTAGGAGTAGCTTTGACTAAGAATTTAAGGTAGGAAATACCCAAGAGTGCAAAGATAAGTACATAGAAGGAACTCGGCAATATTTGTACGCGACTAGTTTTTAAAACTATAGGCCATTGAAGCAAAATTCAATTGAATTATAATGGTTGGCCTGTGCTCACTGATTTCTGCATTGAAGAGCAACCTTACTACACGGAGGGTTAGAAAGTAGTGAAATACCTCGGTGTTTAATTGACATCCATTGGAATCAGGCAACGGCGTACTCCCTATCTTTTGTGTACCTTTGGTGAATTTAGAATTCTGGCGCAAATACCAATAAAGGTTAGATA
This sequence comes from Eutreptiella sp. 'Long Island Sound 2002', assembly GCA_964036045.1. NCBI lineage: Eukaryota > Euglenozoa > Euglenophyceae > Eutreptiales > Eutreptiaceae > Eutreptiella > Eutreptiella sp. 'Long Island Sound 2002'. Next base: position 12,866 of record CAXIWF010000601.1, on the reverse strand, counting down.
GACGAAAAGACCCTGTACTTCTTTACCGATCCATAGGATTAGAGTGGACCGGTGGAACCGCGTCCTTCTGTCTTATGGTCTGTTTATTTGGGACAATTGGCGATTCTATACTAATATCACCTCCTTTTCTTTGTTATCCTACACTTTAATCCAAATATTGCCCAGCTCTATTTGATTTAGTCTAAAAGAAACGTCAGGGATAACAGCCTGAAGTAGCCCCTATCTTCTTCCAGGACCTCGATGTCGACTCTTTCTTCCTTCTTACCCAAAGACAGTAAGCTAGTTGTGGTCTGTTCGACCCATAAAAGATCACGTGAGTTGGGTTTAGATCCTTGTAAAAGAGGTCTGATTCTATCTTCTTCCCTTAGTTTCCCTTTCTATCCTCTTGTACGTAAGGACCAAGGATTCCAAGTTACCTGCTCTCTTCACTTGCCCTTAAACTCCCCTGAACTCTCCCTCTCAAGCATCCCAATCTCTCCGGAAACTCTCCTCCTCTCTCGAGTTTGTTACTCTTTCAATCTAGCCTAATCATCCCCTCCCCTTGCAAGATTTACTGCGGCCCTCAATCAAGGCTCTCTTCTGGTCCGGGCGCACTGATCACTAATAAGGGCAGTGAATGGCTGAATGAGTTTGTTAAGATTTAACGGAATATCTATCTATCTTTCTTTATTTTATTTCAGTTTAATGGAAAACTTCCCAGTCACATGAGCTACACATAGAAGTCCATATTTGCAGGGCATAAACGCAAAGAAGTCAATAGAAATGGCATAAATTCTCCTCTTTTCCCTTTGGGTTTTTTGTACGGGCCAAGGCCCGCACCGCCTAGCGGGGCCGGGCCTTGGCCCGTCCGCCGAAGGCGGTAAGGATGATCTGCTTGATCTATTCCGATTAGGCAAAGAGCAATTATCGGAGATTTTGAAGGATATTTTCATTCTTATTGCGAAAGTTTTGTAGTATTAACTTTTCCCATGTTTATTGGGAACTCTAGTGGCGAACACTCAACAATGAAGACTAGCTTCTATTGGGATGTGCTGGAGATGTAGAGACTCACCTGGGTACCAGCAGTCGCGGCCAGACCCTGTCTACGGTTTTCTCCTATTACTAGGTCTTATGTTTATTCTAGAAGAGCACTCTGGGGCTTCTTGTTCTGGTATGTTAGACATTAAATGCCCAAGCATTACACTCTATGATCCCCCCAAAGAATTAACGAAAGTACAGCCTTTCGAAATGGATTAGTTCCCACTTAGTCTGTACCTCTAATTATTCGTAGAATTACCCCTCTACTACCTAGCCTTTGGTCGCAAGACTACACGTTATGATATCTGAGGGAATCGTCGGTCCAATTGGGGGAGCATATCTTTTAATTTGATACAACGCAGAAATCTTACTTGTATTCGGTGTTGCAAGGCTGCTGCTTTCTCTCCTTAAGGCAGATTAGCGGACAAGTATCTTGACCCTGTATTCAAGGCTATCAGCTATGCTACTTTGCGATCTATCCAACACGCGCTTCTATTTAATATTTGCTAGATGTCCCTTATTAAGCCGTACTCAATATGTAAACTCTAGATCCAGGCAAGCCTTCTATTGTTGAATATATCCAGGCTCATTTCTACACACTGCCCGACGTAGACAATCTACCCCTTTCCTTTGTCTTAAGTTGTAACAAGGTAGGTGTATAGAAATATGCACCTGAGTAACTAATTCCCCCTCAAGTAATGGTTGTAATGAGTCAAACCACAGAAGCATCATACTAGCTACCTACTTTCTGGTGCAATTCCAGATTACTTGGCCAACCCCCCCATCGGGCTCGCCGCTTGGCGAGCCCGAAACTATGGGCTTTTGAATCAGTGCTTCCTTCAGGGGCTCGCGCCAGTTATTGGTTCTATGGGGGCATTTCGATGATTTTCTTTGGATTTGGCGCATCCCATCTATTAATTGCTATAACGTTTGCTTATTTTCTTGCTACCTCTATTTCCTGGGTATTTCATCTAGATTCTAGATCAAGCCAAGGTTATGACTTTCTCTTCTTATTTCTCCTCTTTTCTCTGCTACTCTGAAACTTAGCTCCTAATTCGCTGGCTTTACTATTATTGGCTGGCTGTATCTTTCCGCTCTTTTTTGTAGGATCCCAATTCTATTTGATTCTTTCGCATTTTCTCCTGCTGTTTTGGGCATTCTTTCTAGTAGATTCCCATAGCTTCACCTCTCTTCTGCTAATCCTTCTCTCTCTGGATTTGTCCAGTCTTTTGCTCATAGCTCTAGCATCACAAGGGCATGCCCTTAATATTCCTGGGAATGGACCCTGGTTCTACTTGCTATTTCAAAGCTTACTCACATTATTTCTCTGGTTTTCCATAAGCACCCAGTCTTCCCCTTTTCTCTTCTTGTTCTTCTTCTCCAAATTAGGCGCAGGAATAGCTGGTTATTATTTACCTTTCTTCTATCGCGCTATCTCCTTCTCTAACCTCTTTTTCCTCTCTTATACCGGCTTAGCTAATATGGTCTTCCTCTATATTGCTCTGTCGCTTTTCCTATCCTCTATCTCTTCTCTCTACTTCTCCCTTTATACCCTTATCTCTATCTTCCTCTTACTGGGTTTATGGTCTTTCTATGGCCATTGGTTCCACTCTCATTGGCTCTACCTGCTATCTTCTAGCTCTCTTATCACCTCTTCCACCTCTCTCCTCTTTTTATCCTCTTTCTCCCTCAGTCTCTCTTCTCTCTCCCTACTCACCGCTTTCCTCCTAGCTTCTCAATTCCTCTGGGCTAACCTCCTCCTCGCTCTACTCCATTTCTCCTAGTGCTTCTCACGCCCCTCTACGGCCCTAGCGCCAAAGGCGCAAGGGGTTCACCCCGGCGCGCCCTTTGGCGCTTGGGGTTTTCCCCTAGCGCCAAAGGCGCAAGGGGTTCACCCCGGCGCGCCCTTTGGCGCTTGGGGTTTTCCCCTAGTCCTAGACTCTCTTCTTGCCCGGCCCGAGTGATCAGTTTCATCGGCACAATCGGCTGCTTGGCTAGAGAGGGCTCAAATGCTTAAAACATCGGCTATGCTTTTTTTAGATAGATCAACAAGAGATTCCATTCCTCTAGCTCTTTCGACCAGAGTGGATTATGGTGGTCGCGCAAGTTTATTGTGTTCTTCCCTACCTCTTTGGGTATTGAGCGCATTTTTAACTGTGATTTATACTGCCCATTCATCACATTATTCTTCCCTGCTTTGGATCCTATGGTTAACCGTGGGATTAATCTGGATGGTTTCTGAATGGGTCCGTGTGGGCTTATTTGAATCTTACTTCCACTATACAATTAGCGCCCGAGCTAATGGTTTGGCTTCTTTTTCCTTGTTAGTCTGCTTTGAATCCATCTTCTTTGCTGGTGTCTTTTGGATCTATTCTCTCAACAATGTTCACCCTCATCCAGAATTATCCTTCTTCACTTCTGGTGGTAATGATCTCTCTGTATTTGGTTCTTTCGAATCCTCTGCTCTTTCTTTTTATTCTGAGTCCTTCATGGATTCTGTAGCTCTATTCTACTTTTACTCCCCTTATTCACAGTCTCTTATCGGGGAAAATCTATTAGGTATCTATCTTAACCTATGGATTTTACTCGCTGTTTCCCTCTTATTGCAAATTACCCACCGTTTCGCCTCTATTTTCTATTAATGGCTCAGGGCTACTAAGCCTTTGACTCTGGGCTCCCTGGGGCCGGGGCGCACTTTCAACTCTCAAGGCCTACATCCAAGCTGGCATCTTCAATCTATGGAGAGCTGGCTGGTTGAGTTTGTTACCGCCTTCGGCGGACGGGCTTTAGTCCGGCCCCGCAAGGCGGTGCGGGCCTTGGCCCGTACAATTTCCCCCTTCATGACTCTATTTTATTCTGCCATTGATTCTCACATTTTCATCCTCCTAGGTGGAGGCATCGTTTCAGCTTTTTTCTATGTAATTGTCTCTCTTATGTTATCTCTTCTCTTTGTGGATAAGTTATCTGCTCCCTATTCCTGCTATTTGGATGGTGAGCTCTTTCTTTTGACCTCTGCTTTACCTTGCTATGATCTATCCTTTTTCCGAAATCTTCTCTCTTTATCCCATCTATTGTGGTTCTGGGGATTTCTATTAATAAACTCTACCTTCTTCCACTTATTCTTCCCTCTGGGGCTATCTCTGGCCTTGCCTTTTCATATTGCATTTTGGCTATCTTTATGCGCCTTTGGTTTATTTATCTCTCCCTTTTTTTCATGGGGTTTTTCCCTCCTAGCCCCTTTCTTTGATGCTGGCCTCAGAACTTCCCTATTCTTCTACCATTCTCTATCTTCTAGATTTGCCTCTAGAGAACACCTGAGAACTGGGAATTATGCTAAGCTATTTTTAAGCTGGGTTCAGGATCTCTTCTCTTTAACTTCGTTCTTGCGCGGCTTTTTCCCCCTCATGAACTGGTTCTATCAAATCTCCTACTTAGGCTCGCGTTTATGGCTAGTGTTTATTCTACACAGTTTTTGCATCTCTTGCTTTGGCGAACTATTCTCTCTTGCTACTGATCAATTCTTGCTATTCTCTTTCCCTTTCGCTGGATTTTTAGGTTTTGGCTCTTTCTTATCTCTTCTTATGATTGCCTATTTATTTCTCCAAGTTTATGTCTATATTTCTTTCTCCGTAACTTTCCTATTTAGTACAGTGATCGCTTTTTGGCGCGCCGACTACCCCTCCCACCTTGACCCTGCAGCTCTTTCCTTCTATCTACTACCTGTCTCTCTTGTAGATTTTGCTCCTTCTCATATCTTCCTCTTTATCTTCCTCCTATTAACCTCTTCTTTCCTCTTCTCTAGATTCTGGCTCCGCTCTCTTCCCAACCCTTCTCGTTCTTCCTCTATTGCAGGCTGCTCTACTTCCTCCAAGTCCCCTTTTATCCGTACAGGAGCTACCTCACGTAGCTCCCGTGCTAGCCGTTGTTTTTCTACTCGCGCTAGCCAGTCTCACGTAGGCTCTCAACCGGTCTACGTGGTGACTGACGTTATCTACATAGAGGGGTTCGTAGAACACTCTCTCCAACATCTTACTAGCAGAGTAGATTCTCGCTATGTGCGGAAGGCTTATAGCAGTTGGCTTTGGGAGTTCGGCCTGGACTATCGCGGTTTTAACTTGCCGGATGACAATCCCATGCAAATCCATATTGATGACTCCGAAGTAGTGGCTTCTACTGAGGAGGATTCCCTGCTATATCTGGAGTCCATAGAGAACATAGGTTGGGCAGTGCCGCGTTTGAGCCCTAAACCTAATCATATCACTGTTTATACTGTATCTATGTTGAGCTACGAAGAAGAGCGCTTCGATTTCTATCTAGTGCAGCCTATTAGCATTAATGAGGACATCTAGCGGTAGAGTCCTTTTCTTTTACGCGGGAACCCGGTTCTGTGGCGCCTCCTGCGGGAGATGCCATGGAGCCCTAATGAGAATCCATCTAGTTCTATCTAATCTTTCTCTCCAACCTTTTGAGTCCTTTGCCTCTTTGCCTTTGTTATTATTGAATTTATTGCTGGTTCTAGCTATTTCTTCTTTGCTCACAGTATTAGAGCGAAAAGGCTTAGCTGCTTCTCAGAGACGCCTAGGTCCCTCGCAACATGGCTGGTTTGGTTTCTTGCAGATTGTAGCCGACGGTATCAAGTTAATATATAAAGATCCATCAATCTTGGGTCTATTTCGATCTTCTACCTCGGTCTCTGATTCTACCTTTGTTGACTATTTATTCCCCCCTATTTGGTCCTTTCTTTGGTCCTACTTTCTCTTCATTTTTTGGTGGGCTGATTTCAGCCTACACTTTCCCTTACCCATCATCTTCTTTGCTTTTTTCCTATTCCAAGGACTAGCCCATTTTGGACTCTTATTATGTGGCTTTTTGACCCTATCCAAATGGACCCTCCTTGGATCATTACGTAGCCTTATCATCTTTCTTATTTATGATCTGGTCCTCTTGCTATCTTGGTATATCCTCCTACCTCATGCCCATTCTGGACTTTTTTCTTGGGAAACTTGCGGTCTCTTGCAGTCTTTCTTTTATCCTCAGTCTTTCTTACCTAATATCTTCCTCTTCCCTATCCTTTTCCTCATCTATTTCCTTTCTGCTTTAGTTGAATCCGGCCGTATCCCTGCCGATTTATCCGAAGCTGAATCCGAACTAGTATCTGGCTATAATCTCGAATTCGCTGGCTTCCTTTATGCACTCTTCGCTTCAGCTGAATATTCCAACATGCTCTGGAACTCTTTCATCATAGCCTTCCTTTTCCTTAACGCTAACTCCTTCTTCTCCCTCTTATTCCTCTTTACTCTGGTCTTCCTCTCTTTTCTCATCATTCGAGCCACTCTTCCTAGATTTCGATACTCCGATCTCTTCTCTCTATCCTGGTTCTACCTCATTCCCTTCCAATTTCTCTTCTTAGCCCTAGTACTCCTCTAATGGAAAAAGCCACTGATTCTCTACGCCCTTGACTATTGGCTTTCTTCCCCGTCCGGCCCACTGACCAGTGAAATGGCCCAGTTCCAGGCTTCAAAAAAAAACCAAATCGAATGGTAGGCTTCTATCGACATTATTCCACTACAATTCTACTCACTCCATCTTATTCATTGGGGTTTTGTGTTAGCCTTTTCTTAGCCATCCAAATCGCAACAGGATTTACTCTAGCTAGTCATTATATTCCATCTACTTTAGATGCTTTTAATGTTATCCACTCCAAATTAATGCGAGACCTCGATACTGGCTGGCTTCTTCGTTTCTTACACGCTAATGGTGCTGCTTTCTTTTTTCTTGCCATTTATTCTCATATGTTCCGTACTCTTTTTCATGGTTCTCCCTCTAAAACTAGAGTCTGGTCTATTGGGGTACTTCTCTTTATTCTTCTCTGTGCTATTTCTTTTACAGGATACAGCCTAGTCTACGGTCAGATGTCCCTCTGGGCTATTGTTGTTATCTGCTCTCTAGTAACAGCTATTCCCTTTATTGGACAAGATCTCTTGCTATTAATCTGGGGCGGTTCTGTTGTTTCTACTTCTACCCTCCAACGTGTCTTCTGCGTCCATTATCTCCTTCCCTTTGTTCTCCTAGCTCTCACTTTAATCCATCTCTTTTTCCTTCACCAAGTCAACAGTACCGGAGAATTGCCCGTCATTCTCTCCCGATCTGATCGTATCAATTTCTACCCCCTTCTATTGGTCCGTGACTTACTCATCGGTTCTCTCTTTCTTCTCGCTTTCTCTGCCTTCGTCTTCTTTGATTCTGATGTCCTCGGACACCCCGATAATTATGTCCCTGCCAACCCTATGGTCACCCCTCCCGAAATTATGCCTGAATTCTATTTCTTACCCTTCTATGCCCTCATTCGCGCTATTCCCCACAAAGCTTTAGGTATTGTTGTTCTTGTCTTTGTCCTCTTCTCTCTCACCAACCTTCTCCCCTCTAACCTACACTGGTGGTCTTTCGCCTTTGTCTCCCCTCTATCCCGCGCTTTCCTTTTCCTTTTCCTCCTAGATCTTGTTCTTGCCTCTAAGCTCTGCCTCCTCGTTAACCATTCCGAATCCATGTACTCTCTCCTACTCATCACCGTTTTTGGCATCTTCTCCTCTCACTTCTTCTCTTCTAATTCCTAACGGGAAAAGCCGCACCGCCTGCGGGGCTGGGTGAACCCGTGCCGCCGCAGGCGGGAACTCAACCCAGAAATCCCCCTCTCTCTCTACGCCCCTCACTCTAGCCTTACCCTCCCCCAAGCCCCACTTTCAACTGTCATCGCCCTCTTCCCGCTTTCTCCCCCCTGGGGTGGGAAATCTTTTCCCACCCCGGCCCACTGTCAACTTTCATCCCCCTCTTTCTCTACGCCCCTCACTCTCCCCTTCCCCTGCCCCGTGCCCCACTTTCAACTGTCAAGGCCCACTGTCGACTTTTGAGGTATGCCGCCTTCGGCGGATGGGCGCAGACCAGCCCGCCGAATGCGGCCTGGGTCTTTTCCCATAACGGAAAAGCCGGCATGGGCGCAGACCAGGCCCGGCTTTGCCGTTCTGGTCTTTACGGGAGAACCCGCACCGCCTGCGGGGCCGGGTGAACCCGTGCCGCCGCAGGCGGTACCCATACCGCCTTCGGCGGATGGGCGCAGACCAGCCCGCCTTTGGCGTTCTGGTCTTTACCCATAGAGGTAGACCTTGTTGGAATTCGGCACTATTTCTGCTTCTCTCTTTTCTTTTCTGAATGAGTCCTTTATCTCTTTTTCTTTCCTTTGTATTTCTCTGCTATTATTTGTCTTCTCGGGTTCAGTTCGTCTCTTATTTGGCCTAACATTTCTGACCTTTAGTATCTCCGGCTTCTTGCTGGCTAAGGGTTCATTGTTCATTCCCTTGATCTTCCTCTCTTCATTTACTGGCTTATTTATGGTTCTTTCCCTGCTATCCTATGCATCTAACCAAAATCAAAGCAGCAACATTCTGGACCTAGATAAGGTTGACTTCTTATTCATTTTTCTATTTGGAAGTACCGCTACTTCCCTATCTTCTTCTGGTATCTTTCTTTCCCCCCTTGAGATCTTCTTCTTCACTTCATTTTTGGATTCTTGCTTGCTTATCCTATTTATTCTCTCTTTGATAATCATTACTTCCTATTTACTCCTCAGATTTGCCATCAAGCTCAATCACTGGGCTTTGTCCTTCTTTGCCTTTCTTTTTGAAGATCTCCTCCTTTTATCTGTTCTAGCTATCCTTCTTTCTTTACTCCCCGCAGCTCTCCGATTTCTTTTCTCCTCTCTCTTACACCTCAACCACTTCCCTGCTAAACGCGAATCACTGCTCCGTTGGTCCTCTGATATCTACGAAGTCGGCGTTAGTATGCCTGGTTCTACTTCTTCTTCTTTCTTATTCCACGCTAACTCTCAGTCTCTATCCGGATCTTTCCGATTCTTCCCTTTTATCTTCTTATTCTTCCTTCTAGATCTACTCACTATCGTATTCTTCCCCCTCATTCTCGCTGACTCTCACTTCTATTTCTCCCTACTCTTCCTTGCTTCTGTTCTTCTCGCACTTTCCTCTGTCTTCTCTTCCCTCTAGATTGCACCTCCCTCTACATAGGGGAAAAGCCCAGACCGCCAACAGCGGGCTCCCACCCATTGCTCCCTGAGCTACCTTCTCTTGGCCACTACCAGCGCCGGCCCCAGTCCTCAGTGTAATCGCTCAGTTCTGACTGTTTCTAGCGGTTTCAAAGGGCTGAATCACGGCTTAGGTAAGAGTCTTACCCATATACTGGTTTATTTAACAACTACTGGTCATAAGAGTATTGGTATTTTATATGGATATAGTGGCTACTTAGGTGGTTTATTGGGATTCTATTTCAGTATCTTGATTAGAGGCGAGCTTGCTTTCCCTGGTTTACCCATTCTTCGTAAAGTCAAGGAGATTTCCATCTATAATCATTGGATTACAGTTCACGGCTTAATCATGCTTTTCTTGTTTGTTATGCCTGTTGCTATTGGTTTTTATGGGAATTTCTTGCTCCCTCTCTTAATTGGCGCTTCTGAGCTAAGTATGCCTAGAATGAATGGTACATCCTTTTGGATGTTATGCGCTGCTGGTTCTCTCTTTCTTATGGCTGATTTATTGATGGACAAGCCTGTAGCTTCTGGTTGGACTTTATACCCTCCCCTCTCTACTAGAGATGCCGAAAATTCCGGGGTTAGCACTGACTTTGCTATCCTCACTATCCATCTTCTAGGTGCTTCTTCTGGTCTAGGTAGCTTTAACTATATCTCTACCTCTAAACACCAAAGACACCTAGGTCTTTCTTTATTGGCTTCTGGTATCTTTGTTTGGGCTATCTTAATCACCTCTCTCTTATTGGTAGGAGCTCTTCCTATCTTAGGTGTCGCTGTTACTGGTCTTCTTTTAGACCGTAATCTTGCTACCTCCATCTATGATGGTATCGCCAGCGGTGACCCCGTCCTCTACCAGCATATCTTCTGGTTCTTTGGACATCCTGAGGTCTACGTCATCATTCTTCCTATTTTTGGCTTAGTCTCTACTATTCTCACTAGCATTACTCATAAAGATCTCTTCGGACGTTCTGGTATGATCTACTGCATGAGTGCTATTGGTGTTGTCGGATATTTTGTCTGGTCTCACCACATGTTTACTGTTGGCCTTGATGTCGATTCTCGAGCCTATTTCTCCGCTGCTACCGCTGTTATCTCTATCCCTACTGCTGTCAAAGTCTTTAGCTATATTGCTACTTGGGCTAGCGGACGTGGTCCTAAAGGTTCTAGCATCACTTGGGCTTTCTGGTCCTTCCTTATTTGCTTTACCTCTGGTGGTTTTAGCGGGCTTATCCTCAGCTCTGCTAGCCTTGACCTCATCCTACATGATACCTACTTTGTTGTCGGACATTTCCACACTGTCCTCTCTCTTGGTGCTGTCTTTGGACTCTTTGTTGCCCATTATTATTTCCACCCTACTTTCCTCGCTATCTCCGTCTTCGAATCCTACGCTATGTATCACGTACTTATCCTTCTTATTGGTGCTATCGGTGTATTCTACCCCATGCACCTCGCTGGTTTAGCTGGTATGGCTCGTAGAGTTCCCGAATTCGCTGACTTCTTCCTCCCTCTTGTTACTGCCGGTACTTCTGGTACCTTCCTTCTTATCCTCTCTGTCTTCATCTTCCTCCGTGCTTCCTTCCTCTCTTGGTCTAGCATTCTTTGGGCTTCTTACCTCTAAGTTTCCCCTTTACCCAGTTTTCTCCCCCACTTTAAGGCCAGCTCTGCCTTTCTTTTCCGCCTTCGGCGGGTGGGCCTCGCCCAGCCCCGCAAGGCGGTGTGGGCTTGTCCCACACTACGCCCTTCACTCTCCCCCTTTACCCCAGCCTGGCCCCACTATGGGAAAAGACCAGAACGCCAAAGGCGGGCTGGTCTGCGCCCATCCGCCTTTAGCATTAATCACTGGAAAGGCCCACTTACAGCTTCTCTCTTCTCTCTCTTGGTGGGCCGGGATAAATTTCCCGCCCCAACCCCTGGCTTGATTCTCTACCCCCTTGACTATCGGCTTTCTGGGACCCAGGCGCACTGTCCACTATCGTCGCCCACTCCCAGGCTCTCTTTTTCTATGGGCGGGATTCGAGGGATCCCGCCCCTCTGGCTAGATTCATGGTCCAATTTCTGGCTTTCTCTGCCTTTCTTTTCTACGCCCTTGACTATTGGCTTTCTCCGGCCCCGGCGCCACTATGGGAAAAGACCAGAACGCCAAAGGCGGGCTGGTCTGCGCCCATCCGCCTTTAGCATTAATCACTGGTATGGGTGAAGACCAGAACGCCAGCGGCGGGCTGGTCTACGCCCTTCACTCTCCGCTTTCTTCGACCCCGGCCCCACTATGGGAAAAGACCAGAACGCCAAAGGCGGGCTGGTCTGCGCCCATCCGCCTTTAGCATTAATCACTGGAAAGGCCCACTTTCAAGCTGAGAGATTTGGTGTAATGCTGGCTAGGGAATGGGTACCCTAGCCCTTCAATGGCTTTAATTGTATTTCCTTGGTTTTTATTCTCATTCTTATTTTATGTGTCCCAAACTTTTGGTCAATTCTTGGCTTTTGTTCTTATTCTATCTCCTGCCTATTCTTGGTATCTATTAATGAGTGTGACCTCGACCGAGGGCTTCTTTTCATTGACTGATGCTTTCTTTTTGGAGGAATATTCTTTGGTTGAATTTCTAGAGTTTCATATTCTCCTGGTTTGTGGCTTATCTTTTGTTACTCTTCTATCTTTGATTCTATTAACTACTGCTTCTTATTCTATTCATGTCTACACTTTATGGTATATGAAGGAGGACCCTTTTAGTAATATCTTTCTCAGCATTTTAGCATTCTTTACTGGGTCTATGTCTTTGTTGTTTTTATCCGAAGACTTCTTCCTTTTATTTTTAGCTTGGGAGTTTATTGGTATTTCTTCTCTTAAACTCATTGCCTATTATCAGGCTAGAGTTGAAACCTTGCGAGCTGGGATGAAAGCCATTACCTATAATCGTCTCGGGGACTTTGGCTTCTTATTCGCTCTAGTTCTTGGTCTGGCTATCTTCTCTGACTCTCATATTTCTATCTGGTCTCTTTTCCTAGCCCATTTTCACCATTCCTTGTCCTTTTGGATCTCTTTCCCTCTATTCCTAGCTTGTTGGGCCAAAAGTGCCCAAGCCGGACTTCACCCTTGGCTATTAGATGCCATGGAAGGGCCTACTCCAGTCAGTGCTTTGCTCCATTCAGCTACCCTAGTCTCTGCTGGTGTCATCTTGATTTGGAAAGCCTTGCCCATTCTTGCCCTTAATTCCTCTATGCTTCTCCTTTCTTTTCTATTGGGTGCTTTCTCTTTCTTCTTCTCTGCTCTTAGCGCTATTCTCTTTTTCGATTCTAAGCGACTTATTGCTTTCTCTACCTGCTCTCACATTGCCCTCATGTTCTTAGGCTTTGGGACCTCCTTCCTCTCTCCCTTCTCTGATAATGGTCTTCCCTCTATCTTCCATCTCTTTAACCATGGATGGGACAAATCTTTAACCTTCCTTCTTGCTGGACTTCTTCTTCATCTCTTTCACAGACAGGATCTCCGACTTATCGGTTCCCCTTTCTCCTCTTCCCCTACTCTCCTCTCTTTCGCTGATCTTTCCCTCAATGCTCTTCTCGGCCTACCTGGACCATTTATTACCCAGAGCAAGGATCTACTCATTGAATTCCCCATTTTCTCTTTTACTGGGCTTGCTTTCTTGCATCTAGTTGCCCTTATCCTCTCTTTTAGCCAAGGTTATACCCTTGCCTTAGCTCTCAGCTTCTTCTTTGACGTACAGTTCCGATCCTCTTCCCCCTCTCCCCTTTCTGT